>JALJCO010011759.1:62500-336982 GCA_023101725.1 Atherinomorus stipes
TATGATACTTCTACTCCACCTTGAGTAAAATAAATATTACAAAATTTATGTCAAAAATCGATTCAGGTGTTTTTTTGACTCCACCAAACGGTCCAGTAACATTTAAACTCATAGGCCCTGATTTACGAAAGGTTTGCGCTTGTTAAAACAGGCGCTATCTTCATTACGCACGCAATTATCCGCCGGAGCTGATTTACAACGCAGGGCAAAAGGAGGTTTGCGCCTGTTAACGGGCAAAATAGCGCCGCTGTCCATTTTGCGCATCTGCTGCAGATGAATATGCAAACTGGGCGTTTCTGCCAGAAGGCGCAAAATATTGGGAGGAGACTATGCAAACAACTCAGTTTAACACGCACAATGTGATCTATCAACCGTTCAACGGAAAGCGGGCGCAAAAAATTGCGCGTAATTTAGCACGTCTGAAAAGCAGGTATAACTGGCAGCTTTACGCACTGATGGCTGAAAGATGCTGCACACAGGACTGCAGACATCAGGTCAGAATCATTTCTCATGAGTCAGGTCAAGTTTTCATTATTTAATTAAATAACAATCAACTCACTGTTAAACACGGGTTATTCTAGACATGAACCAGACATCTGCAGCTGCAGCATCATGCTAGTTAAAGCTGACATTAATTTTTTTTTTATTTTATTTTATTTTTTTGCAAATGGCATATTTTTTCATTAAGATCAGCTCCTGCTCCTCCACACCACAGCAACATGCTGCTGCTCTGAGGTTGCTTTCCTGCATGAATATGGCCCCCACCCCACAGGAAACTCAAAAATAACCGTAGCACAAACTATTGATACGATATTTAACTGAGTTTTGCGTGGGGTGGGGGGCAATTAAGCTGGTCCAGCACCTGGCATTGTGCCAAAGATGGTGCGTAATATCAGATCATCTTCAACAGCGTGTCCTTATCCACGTCCTTAAACTGGCCTCTTCTTACGACCCACAGGGAAACCTGCTGCATCGTTTTTATTTATAGTTATTATATGAAGAGTTCATTTGCAAAAACAGACAAACACCACTGTGGAAAAACAGAGTTAACTGCTTTTTGTTGCTGTCAGGCACAAACCTCCTATCTCCATTTTACATAATTAAAACTCAACTTCTCGTGAGCTTGAATTGGTGAAAATATTCAAAAAGTAAATGAAGACTTCATTTGCAAAAGCAGTTAACTCGGTTTTTTCTAAATGGTGTTTGTCTGTTTTTGCAAATGAACTCTTCATATTTATCTTATATTCTGTTTTTTATTTCTCTTATATTATATCTCTGGAACTAACATCTCTCTATCAGGACGAATTTCATTTTGTGTTTACCACCTGCCCTTCTGAACTTTCCATGGCACAGCAACAGTGCACGCTAAATCATTTAAATCCTGCTGTTTGCGCCTGTTTCAGATTGCGCGTGTAATCTTTGCAGATCACCTGCAAACGCTGGAGAGACAACGCTTGCTATGTATCTGCGCGGCAAAGAAATTAGCGGTCTTTATGTGGATTCTTTGTAAATCAGGGCCTTAGTATCAAAGAAACCAATATGTTTGAAAATGTACTATGAATGTAGTATGAATGTACTGTTATTAAAGTATATATTGTATAGGCTAAATATGTTAAACTTCTAGTATATTTATTAGTAAATGCCAAGTAGACTTCAAGTATATTTCTGATAAGTACATAAATTGTAAACTGAAAGTATACTGTCTTATTTAAAGTTTGAAATTAGTATTCTTAAAGCATACTCGCATATACTACTTTTTGGTAAGGGTAAGCTACCAAAGCCAGAGTAAAAGTGTCTGTGTCACATTTTGTGACAATAAAGAAAGAGATTTGTGTCATTTTACTGTCAAGTGAGTTTCAGTGGGGCTTTTTCTGTTTAGAGGCAACGAGGTCTATATTAAGTTATTAAAGTAAAAATAAGCAGTACATGCATATATTCACATACTTCTGGACTATTACAGTATAAGTACAATAATATGAAGAATTTGAATTAGGATGTTTTCAACTTCTTATTTAAACATAAAATTTACATGCAAATTAAATATAACTGTCCCTTACTGCCATTTCCAAAGTGGATAATAAAACTATGAAATGAAAAAAAAAAAGTACAAATCACTTACATTTAAATATGTGATTTCTATATTTGTGTGAATAAACTCAGAAAACCAAGAGCAGCCTTATATTTATAAAGCTCCTCTTGGCAAAGTAAATGTGTTCAACACAATAAAGCAGCCAGAGCATCATTCTGCTGCTACCATGCTGGACAGGACATGTAATATAAATAAATTGACAAATAAAAAAATAAGCATTGATAATAATAGCAACGGTACCACAATTTTTCCATTTTTTTGCTATGATATTATTAAAACTGGAAAGCAGGACTGCAGGAGGAGAAACCAGGTTAACAGTGCTTAATGGTGATCTAATTCAACTAATATATTATCTTCCTAATTACACAGCTTGGATTATGGTTTTTGAATATATGCTGTACCTCCACCCTCCTTTATACCTGCCCCCCATTAAATTTCCCTTTTAGTTACAGATGATCAACTAGTTCTGTTTAGTTTAAACAGTCTTGACTGCAGCGTCACTCAGCAGGAGTCTCCTACAAACAGTCATGTCAGATCACTGTCATTTATTTCAACGACAGCTTTCACCTAAACACTTGTATAAGTGGCCACGATCTCCTCCGTGTTTTTTCAGGATCTGCTCAGCTGCTCAGTAGAACCACCACAGCTTCCTCACAAACCACCTCCACAACGTCTCCATCAGGTAAAACATGGACTGCTTCTGCTTTGCACTGCCTCTTAACAAAAATGGGAGGTTTGGACAAAGATGTGGTATGTTTTTGTTCCATGTTACATTCTTTATGAATATGAGTTGCTGCAATTCAACCGGTCACATTACAGTATGAGGTCAGGTTCTGTTTGATGTTTCACATTTGTGCTCATGTGCCCCTTTGTAACTTTGAGCACCTGCCCCTCCAGACGTCTCTGCACGGGCCTGTTTATGGTATGAAACTATGGCTGACACAGTAGTCAACTAGTCTGGTACCTGTTAGATTAGAAATAGGCAAAGTATGGCCTAAGTAAATTAGTTTAGGTGGATGATGGTGAAATTTCATTTGATTTACAATATGCTTCATTGTACAGACTGCACATTTAACCATATCGTAGTTGACTAAGTAGAATTTCAGTTAATGTGATTTGCATGCAGGTTGTTGCAGCACATCAAATATTTGTTTTGTAAGGGAAAGAAACAAAAAGCTGTGTGGCCACATGTGGAGCCTTTGTTTTATTAATTTTGTCTTGCATCAGTAGGCACGCAGCCTAATTCATTCTTAGCGCTTCGCGTTAATTTGGTGGGGGTGGCCTGGAATGGTGTCAAATTCCCAGCCTGAATTATTGTCCCAGTCCGCCCCTGAATGTCAGACTAACTTTCCACCAACATCGTCCTGGTGAAGTCTTCGTACTCCAGCTGCTTCAGAACCAGCTTCCTGCTCACTCTGGTTCCAGAAGCTACTGTTCTTGTCTCTTGTTTTTGCAATCAGCTGTTTTCACCGTGGAAGCCTGAGCTGTCAATCACCTTGACAAAGACCCACCTCCAAGAAGACAGGGTGGAGTCTGCTGCTGAGCTCTCCACCCATTTCATTAGACTGAGGCCTGTAGAGGCTGTTTGGGGAGGGTAGAGAGGAGCTGCTGGGCTCAAAGTATGAGCCAAATTGACCAAAGTCGAACTCTGACATGTCATTTAGATATCAGAGAATTGTTTCAGATTGGGAATTAGGGGCATATCATGTCTCCTTTAAGTAAACTTGATGCAAGGGAATGGGGCTTTGGCTGGTTTACTTTCCTGCAGGTTTCCACCAGAGGGCATCCTGGAACTGCTGCTGTTCCAGGATGGCCTCCGTTCCCTGCAGGCGTGTTTTCAACACACCCGCAATTCATCAGGCTCGTTGTTCACTGGATAAGAGGAGCTGGTTGCCAGTCACTCATTGCCCGAGTGTTGTCCAAGTTGTAACATCAAGCCAATCCCTGAGTAATTTGTGTTTTCCACTGAGCTTGTATTAAATGTGCTTCCCCACCTGTGAAGGCAACATCCAGAGTCAAGTCCCAACATCTGCTGTGTTTCCTGGACCGTCTGGTCAGAACTGGTACTACTCCTCTTTATCTCCAACCTATATGACCTGTCCACCAAGTCCTTCTGCAGCAGCCACCATCCGGTTCTCCAGCCCTCTCCACTTCACAGCCTCGGCCATTCATGCCCCTCACCTTCCTCTCCCTGGCAGTGCCACCCGCTCTCCCAGCTCCTGGATCCCCACGCTGACGGCCCAGCCAGGATCACCTCAGTCACACCATTTTAACTATTCCATCTACTCCCTGACAGTTTCTCTGCATGTGGGTCAGGAGTTTACCTAAAACCATGACACCTACAGGATGGTATGAGCCAGGTTCAAAGGGATCTCTTCCAGACTTGTATATGAGTGAGATATGGGCTTTATTAAATGATGGAGGTAAAGAGCCTTTGGCCAGTAGAACTCCACCCTGTAGCCATCTGGGCCCAGAGCTTTTGGGTTTTGCATTTTATTGATTGCTTGTTTTATTTCTTAAGTTATCTGCTTTTCTAAAAGTTTTTTCCTTTATGCTGATTTGAGGGATATTAAGGTCCTTAAAGACATCAATTACTGTGCTGTCACCTGTCGACTCAGAAGTGTACAATTTACTCTAAAATTTCTTAAAGGTTTCATTGATTTCTGTGGGATTTATTGTTTGTCCTGAGTCCGTTCTAATTTCCACCATTGATCTTGTTACTTCTCATTCTACCCCATTTGTAATCTTCCCTAGGAATTGGGACACCCCTGCTGCATTTACGTACAGGCGTGTCAGCGACTGCGTAGTGACGTTTGCACATACGTGTCACCATAACAACACACCCAGCAACAACACAGAGTTGACCGTTGCGGTTGTTTTTCTTTTTTTCATCCATCATGCTTCGGTTGATTAATAAAACAACACAGGGAAGAAGTCGCCATGACAACTGTTCTCTCTTGCAAACTGCTGAAAAGCCTTCGTAAGCTTTTTTTTTATTATTTTAGCCTAGCTAGTGTGCCTAGTCTGGCTAACGTTACGAACAAACGTGTGATCTGTACATTTGGGGTTTTTTTTTTTACTTGTCCTGTCCAGCCTCGTAGCAAGCACTCAACATTTGAGTTTTCTTCTCCGAGTCCTGTCGCTCTCCGGAGGTCGCTGCTCCCTTTTCTCTGGTCCTTCCTCAGCAAGTCAGCATCTGACGTCCCTCGCTCTGAAGGGCTAGATTCAGACCCCCTACCCCTCGTTATGTCCACTTCCCCTACATGCAAAGAGGGATTGGGACAGTGCTATTTTCGCGGGAACGCACAAAATTTAGGGGTAGGGCTAAGAAGTAGGGCTCATGGGTGTATTGGGACGCACCCTCAGTCTGCTCTTGGCCACCAGGTGGGCTCCACGTTTGGTGTCTAGTCTCTGTCTGATATTGATGCTGGTCAGGATAACGGTTCTCGCCGTAGCTAACAGGCCTCTGTGAGATGCGGCGACGCTCTGCTTGAAAGATGGTGCTGCCTGTGTTGGCGAGTACTGCATCAGCTCTCTGTCCTGGTGTGTAATACTGCTCACCTCTCGACTCATAGTCAGGATACCCGGCGAAAGGCAGTATCATGCCTTGATATACAGTGGGTTGCAAAAGTATTCATACCCATGACCAAAACTCAATTGCTCAGAACAGAACAAAGCAAAAGTGAGTTTCACCTTTTATATGAAAGGAAATGGCACAAACTCAACAATCCATCACTGTTTTTGTTCGTAAGCGCTCTTTACGATGAATAGGTTGTATAAGTCTGTATTTCATTGTTGCAAAAGCTTGGGGAGGAAGTTCACCTTTCAACAGGAAAATGATCCAAAACATACGGCTCGAGTGACACAAGAATGGTTCAGGAAGAAGAAAGTGAAGGTTCTAGACTGGCCCAGTCAAAGCCCAGATCTCAACCCAATAGAAAACCTGTGGAGGGATCTGAAGATTGCTGTCCACCGAAGGTCACCAAGTAACCTGACTCAGCTGGAGCAGTATTGCAAAGAGGAGTGGGCGAAACTGTCCAAGGACCACTGCACAAAACTCATTGCTGGCTATCCAAAGCGATTGGTAGCTGTTATTGCTGCCAAAGGAGCTGCAACCAAGTACTGATTGTGACTTAATGACTTAGTTTGTATGCAACAATGACATACAAACTTATGCAACCTATTCATAGTAAAGAGCGCTTACGAACAAGAACAGTGATGGATTGTTGAGTTTGTGCCATTTCCTTTCATATAAAAAGGTGAAACTCACTTTTGCTTTGTTCTTTTCTGAGCAATTTAGTTTTGTCATGTGTATGAATACTTTTGCAAGCCACTGTAATGGAGCCATTCTTTGATGGGGGGGGGGTTGGACGAATAGACTGCACCAGTGGAGTGCTGGACCTGTGGACGTGGTGGCTCCACCTCATGAGGTCGTAGATACTCACGATGTGCTGGTATGAAGTCACTACGAGCTCTGAGCTCATCATTCTGGAGTCTGAGCTGCATCATAGACGCTAGAAGACCTTCCTCTCCTGTCTAAGCTGATGAAGTTCGCTTCTCAGGCCATCCTTTACTTCCCACTTATCAGTCACTGTCCACAGTGAGGGGTTGCAGTACTGACTCACCGGGGATGCCGAACGTGATTTGTTTGCACTCTGCTCATCTTCGTCTGCCTGCTTCTGAGGAGATGAGAGAAGTGGTGTGCTGTGATGGTGCATTTCTTACTAAAGTCTCAGGCAGGACATAATCCTGTAGATACACGGGGAGGAAAGTCTTCCCTCTGACTCGTGCATCAGGCACCTTCTCTGATGGGTCAGACATCTTCTGAGTTCCGGCTCGAAGGAGCACTTTGTGGGAAAGCAGTAGCTTCCCTGACTACGTATGTACTGGATCATGTGTGCAGTACCCGCAGCAGGTGATCAATTAGAAGCACAATGATGTGCTTGACCCTTTTCTTTATTTCCACCACCAGTCACAGTTGTTGTACAGCCGTCTGGGGAATCAGTGGTTCTGAATGAGGTAAATAAATCCCAAAAATCATATTAGAGTTTGGACATATAGAGCAAATATAACTGCTTTATTTTCCGTACATACAGTATGTATACAGGCTGTTCACACAAATAAAACATACTAACATAATAAACATGAAAAGAAATTACTGCAGAGAGAGCTTTATCATCTGAAAGTTGTGCAGAACTTTCTGGACTAATTAACCGTCATCTGATGCAAGCACACTCTGATTGGCTGGCAGGCAGGTAGAACGCAAGCAGGGGGACAGAATTCAGACCAGGGATGGGCAATACCCGCATTTTCCCTGTCGATAGGATACCAGTAGTTTATGGTACTTTGTCATCGATACCGATATCGATGCAGATACTTAAAGGGATATTGTGTAAGTTCTCCTGTGTTTTATCCACAAAAACTGATAATTTGGTTCAAAAGTGTTTTTTCATTAATCAGTAATCACTCCCATCAACAAACTGAAGTGCTCCTCTAAGTTCTAAATTTGCCGTTGGTATCATTCATTTACACATCGAGCGGGTCGGCTCGGTGGAGGCTGCCATGTCGTATCGCCATGTTTTTGCGTTCGGGAGAAGTGTGACGGTAGGAAAACACAGAAACTCACCGGACACACCGGAGTTTTCAGCTCAGTTCGAGGTAATGCCTTTGAAAAGTCACCGCGCTGCAGAGGGGGAGAGACTAGCGTCTCACTGACGCTGCGTTCACGTGCAGTCGGGCAGACGGCCGTTGGTAACAAACCAGATGTCATTTTAATCAATGAAGCCGAGCGAAAGACGGTAAAACATGGGTCAGGGAAAACAATACGACATCGCCATGACAACCGAACAGATGTGGACTGATGTCACTGTAACTGACGGACCACGTCTTCACATAGAGGCTGGTGATAACTTTACATGCAGCGGCTGTCGTCGGTCTGCCCGGTTTCACGCGAACGCAGCATGAAAAGTACGAGGGAGCTGCTCCCGATTACACAATGTCCCTTTAAAATAAAATCACATGATTATACATTTTGCATTAATATCATGAATGCAAGGGCAATATTAGGTACAACCAAAACTTGAGAACAGAAGTGCTGGAAAGAAATGATTTAAAACAATAATGAATTATATTGATGAGTAGATTAAACAAATATAAGATTAAAAACTTCATTCAAATAGCAAATAACTTAAGTAAAGGTTGAGATTATTTTCATTTATTCGTTTATATAGTGGAAAATGTTCAAATATAAAATGTAATGGTAATATAAATTTGCCAAAATTTAATGTGTAATAACTTGCATTAAACCACTGAAAAATACCAAAACATCATCATCATCATCACGAAGAGTAGCACACAGCAAATTTTGCAGTGTTAAGTCAAACTTAACACTTTATCCGAGTGTATTTGGTCCTTATCAAAATAGTGTTGAATTAACTCTTTCCATAGTGTTGAAATTTCAGGGTAAAATGAACTCATAATTGAGTTAAAATTTAACACTGGCTTACACTGTACAGTGTTAATAGAACTTAACACTGTAGGTCTTAAGTTCCCGTAGAACCCAGTAGACATGTTTATCAGCCAATGTGGAATAAAAGTAAGAGATGTCCAATCATGGTCTGGTAGTACAACACATGACCGTCTGTCTTTAAACTTAACCTCCAACTTTCTGTATATGTTTTTGCCCCGTGGGGCTTATTCTAACTAAAATTCATATTTTATTTCATCCACTAATATTTTAATCCAAATGTGAAGTTAAATATTCTATCTATCTATCTAATCTATTACTGCCCCATGCTTGAATAAAACTTTATTCCTCCAATCACGGGAAATAACTAGATTTTTGTCAGTGGTTGCCATTGTGACTCCATTAAAGGGACTTTAAAGGCAAGATTAAGAAATGAGATCGTGCGACTGCTGCAACTGGCGCTGCGGGTAACTGCAGCCACCTTTAGTTGGTCTGGGTCGTTTGTTGATGGCAGAAGAATCCAACTATCCCTTACAGTGTTTGAATTTACTGCGACGTCTTCGTCCTGTCTTCATCTGCAGGTTAGGCGGGAAATTCGGCCACCGAATTGCAGCGCATTATACAGCACACAGCCTGTCCAAGGCAAAGGAGAGAGACGTAGGGGGGGCTCGTTCTTTTTGGTTTTTAACGCACCCATTAGTCTAAAAAACTGGACATGCTTGTTTATTCTTTCACAATTCCTGCCTCTAGTCCCTTTATCGGTCTGTGTGAGAAACCAATGGCTCAGGTGAGCGGAAGGTTCGTCCCTCTGTATTAACGGCCTATGCTCCAGGTAGCCCGTCGGTCATCGGTTGCCATGGTGACTCCAGGTACCGGGGCTCCGTTGACGATGGCTTTTTTTGTGGTTCCAACTCTGGTAAAGATACTCAGAGTTGATGGAACCAACTCAAAGCAGCTTTGAACTGAAAACTCGGAGTTGTTCAGTTCAGAGTAAGTTACTCGGAGTTTCTGACCAGACTCGGAGTTTGTTGAACCTCCTACCTGGAAAACTCCTCTTAAGTAAATTCTAACTTTTCTTTTGAAAAGACCAACCGGAAGTTGTGGTTCGGGAGCGTTTGCGGTTTTATTTTGGAAGGATAAACGGAAGGGATGATGTTGTCCAGCGCGTGCCCGGGTCGCAGCCTTGGATCAGGAAGTGTGTGAGTGTGGCAGTAAAACCGTGAAATCCGGGCGGGATGGACTCTGGACCTCCAAACCAGCAGGTGAGCGGTCTCACACCTCACCGTCACGCACACGGGCTCGGGCGGGGGCCGCAGCGCGCGCACTCTGCGCTCGAGCGCAGCGTGTGACGCTGTCATTGCTGAGGAAGAGAAAACAAGCTGCTGTCTGGGCTGAAGTTCGGGTCCGAAGGTTCGGAGAGAAGTTCGAGGAGTTTCATCTGAATCTCAGTCTGACGTTCACGAAACACTGCTAAGACCATAGTCCTAATCCTGGTCCGGTACGGTCCTGGTTCGGTTTTGGTCCAGAAATAACTACTCACTTGTGACGAAGTGTGAAGAGTTTCCTGTGTGAAAATGAAAAGAAGAGACGAGCAGTCAGAGAAGCAAGGTTTTATTAGAATAAAGACCAGAACTGAGACCAGGACCAGGTCTGACTAGCTGGACCAGGTCTGAGGAGAGACGGACCAGGTCTGACTAGCTGGACCAGGTCTGAGGAGAGAGGGACTGGGAATGAGGAGAGCAGGACCAGGTCTGAGGAGAGAGGGACCAGGTCTGACTAGCTGGACCAGGTCTGAGGAGAGACGGACCAGGTCTGAGGAGTGCAGGATTAGGTCTGAGGAGAGACGGACCAGGTCTGAGGAGAGAGGGACCAGGTCTGAGGAGAGACGGACCAGGTCTGAGGAGAGACGGACCAGGTCTGAGGAGAGACGGACCAGGTCTGAGGAGTGCAGGATTAGGTCTGAGGAGAGAGGGACCAGGTCTGACTAGCTGGACCAGGTCTGAGGAGAGACGGACCAGGTCTGAGGAGTGCAGGATTAGGTCTGAGGAGAGACGGACCGGGTCTGAGGAGAGAGGGACCAGGTCTGAGGAGAGACGGACCAGGTCTGAGGAGAGAGGGACCAGGTCTGAGGAGAGACGGACCAGGTCTGAGGAGAGACGGACCAGGTCTGAGGAGTGCAGGATTAGGTCTGAGGAGAGAGGGACCAGGTCTGATTAGCTGGACCAGGTCTGAGGAGAGACGGACCAGGTCTGAGGAGAGCAGGATTAGGTCTGAGGAGAGAGGGACCAGGTCTGAGTAGCTGGACCAGGTCTGAGGAGAGACGGACCAGGTCTGAGGAGTGCAGGATTAGGTCTGAGGAGAGACGGACCAGGTCTGAGGAGAGAGGGACCAGGTCTGAGGAGAGACGGACCAGGTCTGAGGGAGAGAGGGACCAGGTCTGAGGAGTGCAGGATTAGGTCTGAGGAGAGAGGGACCAGGTCTAGGACTAGCTGGACCAGGTCTGAGGAGAGAGGGACTGGGAATGAGGAGAGCAGGACCAGGTCTGAGGAGAGAGGGACCAGGTCTGACTAGCTGGACCAGGTCTGAGGAGAGACGGACCAGGTCTGAGGAGAGCAGGACCGGGAATGAGGAGAGAGGGACCAGGTCTGAGGAGAGACGGACCAGGTCTGAGGAGAGAGGGACCAGGTCTGAGGAGAGAGGGACCAGGTCTGAGGAGAGCAGGATCAGGTCTGAGGAGAGAGGGACCGGATCTGAGGAGAGCAGGACCAGGTCTGAGTAGAGCAGGATCAGGTCTGAGGAGAGCAGGACCGGGTCTGGGGAGAACAGGACCAGGTTTGAGGAGAGCAGGATCGGGTCTGAGGAGAGCAGGACCAGGTCTGAGGAGAGCAGGATCAGGTCTGAGGAGAGAGGGACCAGGTCTGAGGAGAGCAGGACCAGGTCTGAGGAGAGCAGGATCAGGTCTGAGGAGAGCAGGATCAGGTCTGAGGAGAGCAGGATCAGGTCTGAGGAGAGCGGGACCAGGTCTGAGGAGAGAGGGACCAGGTCTGAGGAGAGCAGGACCAGGTCTGAGGAGAGCAGGATCAGGTCTGAGGAGAGCAGGATCAGGTCTGAGGAGAGAGGGACCAGGTCTGAGGAGAGCAGGATCAGGTCTGAGGAGAGAGGGACCAGGTCTGAGGAGAGAGGGACCAGGTCTGAGGAGAGCAGGACCGGGTCTGAGGAGAGCAGGACCAGGTCTGAGGAGAGCAGGATCAGGTCTGAGGAGAGAGGGACCAGTTCTGAGGAGAGAGGGACCGGATCTGAGGAGAGCAGGATCGGGTCTGAGGAGGGCAGGACCAGGACCAGGTCTGAGGAGAGCAGGATCAGGTTTGAGGAGAGCAGGACCAGGACCAGGTTTGAGGAGAGCAGGATCGGGTCTGAGGAGGGCAGGACCAGGACCAGGTCTGAGGAGAGCAGGACCAGGTCTGAGGAGAGCAGGACCAGGTCTGAGGAGAGCAGGATCAGGTCTGAGGAGAGAGGGACCGGATCTGAGGAGAGCAGGACCAGGACCAGGTCTGAGGAGAGCAGGACCAGGTCTGAGGAGAGCAGGATCAGGTTTGAGGAGAGCAGGACCAGGACCAGGTTTGAGGAGAGCAGGATCGGGTCTGAGGAGGGCAGGACCAGGACCAGGTCTGAGGAGAGCAGGACCTGGTCTGAGGAGAGCAGGATCAGGTTTGAGGAGAGCAGGACCAGGACCAGGTCTGAGGAGAGCAGGACCAGGTCTGAGGAGAGCAGGATCAGGTCTGAGGAGAGAGGGACCAGGTCTGAGGAGAGCAGGACCAGGACCAGGTCTGAGGAGAGCAGGACCAGGTCTGAGGAGAGCAGGATCAGGTTTGAGGAGAGCAGGACCAGGACCAGGTCTGAGTGAGGTGATATGAGTTTATAACAGAACTAGTTCACATTTAACATCCCTGGACCGACAGGATCTGGTCCTGTAAGAGACCAGGACCAGGTCAGTGGGTTATACACGTTTGATGATGTCACAGATTCTGTGTTGATGACATCATCAGAGGTTTAATTGACTGATATGAGATGATATCACGCCGGCCCGGCAGATGGTGTCCTTTCTGGTTCTGCTGGAGGTTTTCCCTGCTGATCCTGGTCCTGGTCTTGCTGGAGGTTTTCACTCCTGGTCCTGGTCCTGCTGGAGGTTTTACCTCCTGGTCCTGGTTCTGCTGGAGGTTTTCCCTCCTGGTCCTGGTCCTGGTACAGGTGCAGGTGCAGGTAAACTCGGGTGTGTGTCATGTGACAGATTGATGCAGGAAGTGAAGAGGAGGAATTCTGCTCTGGGAAGTTCCCTGAGGAGAGATTTTATCCAGAGTTCTGGTTCTGAGTTCTGATCTGATCCTCATTCTTCATCAGGACCACCTTCCCCTGGTTGGACCCCTTTTCCTTCAGACCTGCTTTAGTTCTTGGTGTCCTACGTTTGGGGGTTGATGTGAGCGAATGCTGAGCAGGTGGAATGCTGCTCCTCTCCATCGTCTCGTCTGCATGTTTATTTATTCATCTGGTTTTTACTTTTATATCTGGGATACGTAAAACGTTTATATTGGACCAGGTGGACCAGGTGTAGGAGGTGGACTGATAGGGTGGATCAGGTGTAGGAGGTGGACTGACAGGGTGGACCAGGTGTAGGAGGTGGACTGACGGGGTGGACCAGGTGTAGGAGGTGGACTGACAGGGTGGACCAGGTGTAGGAGGTGAACTGACGGGGGGGATCAGGTGTAGGAGGTGGACTGATGGGGTGGACCAGGTGTAGGAGGTGGACTGACAGGGTGGACCAGGTGTAGGAGGTGAACTGACGGGGGGGATCAGGTGTAGGAGATGGACTGACAGGGTGGACCAGGTGTAGGAGGTGGACTGACGGGGTGGACCAGGTGTAGGAGGTGGACTGACGGGGTGGACCAGGTGTAGGAGGTGGACTGATGGGGTGGACCAGGTGTAGGAGGTGGACTGACGAGGTGGACCGGGTGTTGGAGGTGGACTGATGGGGTGGACCAGGTGTAGGAGGTGGACTGACGGGGTGGACCAGGTGTAGGAGGTGGACTGACAGGGTGGACCAGGTGTAGGAGGTGGACTGACGGGGTGGACCAGGTGTAGGAGGTGGACTGACGGGGTGGACCAGGTGTAGGAGGTGGACTGATGGGGTGGACCAGGTGTAGGAGGTGGACTGATGGGGTGGACCAGGTGTAGGAGGTGGACTGACGGGGTGGACCAGGTGTAGGAGGTGGACTGATGGGGTGGACCAGGTGTAGGAGGTGGACTGACGAGGTGGACCAGGTGTAGGAGGTGGACTGATGGGGTGGACCAGGTGTAGGAGGTGGACTGACAGGGTGGACCAGGTGTAGGAGGTGGACTGACGGGATGGACCAGGTGTTGGAGGTGGACTGATGGGGGGGACCAGGTGTAGGAGGTGGACTGACGAGGTGGACCAGGTGTAGGAGGTGGACTGACGGGGTGGACCAGGTGTAGGAGGTGGACTGATGGGGAGGACCAGGTGTAGGAGGTGGACTGACGGGGTGGACCAGGTGTAGGAGGTGGACTGACGGGGTGGACCAGGTGTAGGAGGTGGACTGATGGGGAGGACCAGGTGTAGGAGGTGGACTGACGGGGTGGACCAGGTGTAGGAGGTGGACTGACGGGGTGGACCAGGTGTAGGAGGTGGACTGATGGGGAGGACCAGGTGTAGGAGGTGGACTGACGGGGTGGACCAGGTGTAGGAGGTGGACTGACGGGGAGGACAAGGTGTAGGAGGTGGACTGACAGGGTGGACCAGGTGTAGGAGGTGGACTGACAGGGTGGACCAGGTGTAGGAGGTGGACTGACGGGGAGGACCAGGTGTAGGAGGTGGACTGACGGGGTGGACCAGGTGTAGGAGGTGGACTGACGGGGTGGACCAGGTGTAGGAGGTGGACTGACGGGGTGGACCAGGTGTAGGAGGTGGACTGACGGGGTGGACCAGGTGTAGGAGGTGGACTGATAGGGTGGACCAGGTGTAGGAGGTGGACTGGCGGGGTGGACCAGGTGTAGGAGGTGGACTGACAGGTGTAGGAGGTGGACTGACGGGGTGGACCAGGTGTAGGAGGTGGACTGACGGGGTGGACCAGGTGTAGGAGGTGGACTGACGGGGTGGACCAGGTGTAGGAGGTGGTATGGCTGGGCGATAATGGCCAAAAATAAATATGATATATTGAGCAGTTCACCTCGGTATCGATAAATGGACGATAAACCAGCGAAAACAGACAAAAGCTACTTTTATTTTCATTTTATTAAAACAGATATTCTGCCTTAACTGGAACTTCACGTGACTTCTTGTTTGGCAGATAGATTAACAGGTTTGTAGCACCCAGTAAATTATTACATTATTGGGTTCCTCAATAAACTTTTATTAACCATAAACTTTTATTGACCTCAATAAACTCCCCTGAACTAAATTTAGGGGAGTAGGTAGCCTAGTGGAAGCGTCGTAGGCTTTGGTGGAGAGGACCCGGGTTTGAGTCCCCGACACGACTCCCAGGTGAACCACTGTGGACCCCTGAGCAAGGTCCCTAACCCCCACCAACTGCTCCCCGAGCGCCTTCAGTAGCAGCCCACTGCTCTCTGGTACGAATGTACAGAGATGGTGAAATGCAGAGCCCTAATGTCCCCACAGGGATCTTACCAGTATAATAAAAAAAATAAACACCCATTAGATCAGGGGTGGCCAAGTTCAGTCCTCGAGAGCCACAGTCTTTCTACTATTAGATCCACCCCCTCTCCAACACACCTGAACTACCTCATGTGCGTGTCATTCAGCTCTGCAGAGGTCTGATAACGAGCCATCCATCGGATTCAGGTGTGTTGGAGAAGAGGTGGACCTGAAATTTAAAGGATTGTGGCTCTTGAGGACAGAACTTGGCCACCCCTGCATTAGATGTTTAGGACATATGAGAAGTTCTGTGAAACTGAAATACAAACATATAAATATACTAATGAATTAATTAATTATTAATTAATTAATTGATTAACTCAAATGAGTTAGATTCTTATTTACATATGAGCAAATATTACTTTGTGTCCATGAAAATCAGTGCTTTGTCTCCCATTAAATGCACACACGACTATCTAGGACACTTTTAAAAAAATGACTTGATTATATTAAAAAAAAAAAGAAAGAGAGCGAGACATATCAAAAAAAAAAAGGGGAAGAAAGAAATTGATAAAAAAAAAAAAAGGGAAAAAAAAAAAAGGTAAGGAAGAAAAAAAAATTGGAAGGAAAGGGAGAAAAAAGAAAATTTGAGGAGGGGGAGGTAGGATGAAATGGGGGGAAGGAAAAAAGAAAAAAGAAAGGGGGGGGGGGGGGAGGGAATTCATTAGGGGAAAAGGATGGGGTGGAAAAAAAAGAAAAAAGAGAAAAGGAGGAGAATGGAGGAGAGAGTAAAAAAACAAAAAAAAGAAGAAGAGAAGGGAGAAAAAAAAAAAGAGAAGAGAATTAAAAAAAAAAATAAAAAAAATAAAAGGGGGGGGGGGGGGGGGGGGGGGGGGGTAGGGAAAACAATCTGGCCAGGGGTGGCCATGGCCCCCCTGAACAAAAAGCTGGCCACCCCAGCAAAAAAAATTTTTTTAAATTTATATCAACTTCTATGTGCTATTAACAGGCTGCAGCTTTGCTTATATTTGAATGTCAAAATCTTTATAAGCTAATAGAAATAGAATAAATCTATAATATTACATTAGACCTACCATTTTCTGCCATTGCTCTTTTGCCGTAGTCCCCCGCAGGTCTGTCACACCTAATCAACTCGTCCTTTCTTACACAAATTCATCCAGGAAGGTGCCACCCAGAACTGCTCCAACCAGGTTCTAATGCCCCTTTCACATTAGCACCTACTTAGCCCTCATTGGGCCGACACCACACTACCCCTGTTTAGTTTGTTCCCATTAAAACTGAGTGCAACTGAGGCCATCGTCAGCGACGGTTTTCAGTGTGGGGGAGGTCGTTACAGTGAAGTTTTGTAAGTTATTTGTTTGCGACACACTGAAATGCTTTATACAAGCAAAAACAATCTAGGCCACTCTTAAAATAAGTAATTAAAGATATATTTTTTCCTCGTAATAAGCAACAATTTTTGCCAATGGAACAAGTGAAATTTTCTTAAAATTTCTTGAAATAAATTGCATTTGTTTTTAGAAAAAGTTCCTATATTTTACTGAAATGTTTCTTTTTTTAAAGGTAATTTTACCTTATTTTGAATGTAATGAAATACTTTGACAAGAAAATATAGAAAAATATACTTGGTAAAATTTGAGATTTTGCAGTGCATTGGTGAAAGTAAGGAAGTTTGCTGCAGACAATGCCTCATATAGAGGCCCATTCATTCTGCCCCCTTCACGTCCTTTGTGTGGATATATGTGGATCTATGACTAATCTGAATACATTTACGTCCAAAGAAGGCAGAGCGATGTAGAAATGTTACTGGTGAGTAAATTCATGTATAACTTTCTAGAAATAAGGCCCGGGTGGAAAGAAACACAAGTTATCCTTTAATGACCCTTGGCCACCCTGCTTTTTTCTCTGGCCACCCAATGGCCACCCCTAAAAAAAGCTGGCGCCCCTGCTGTCGATTGGAATGAATGCTAACTTAACATTGAAAAACCCATAGACAGGCTAACGCAATTAGCATCTCTACCGTTGTCAAAACGTTTTACACAAAAACGTTCTTTCAAACCTTTATCACTGACATCAAATAAATGTCACTGATCATTTACAGACATATGTTGTACAGAAAACATGCAAAAGATGATGAAAAACACGAAGCTCCAGTGCAGGAATGTCACGTTACACGTTCCACTGCCGGCTTTCTTAAAGGCGCCGCAGCACCGAACATACCGACATGGGAAAAAATTATGTCGGTTATCGCTGGAAATGTCGCTGTTGGTAGATTTTTGGTTTATCGCCCAGTCCAGGAGGTGTAGAAGGTGGACTGAGAATGTGGACCAGGTGTAGAAGGTGGACCAGGTGTGGTACGTGGACCAGGTGTAGAAGGTGGACCAGGTGTGGTACGTGGACCAGGTGTAGAAGGTGGACCAGGTGTAGTAGGTGGACCAGGTGTAGTAGGTGGACCAGGTGTGGTAGGTGGACCAGGTGTGGTAGGTGGACCAGGTGTAGAAGGTGGACCAGGTGTAGTAGGTGGACCAGGTGTAGTAGGTGGACCAGGTGTGGTAGGTGGACCAGGTGTAGAAGGTGGACCAGGTGTGGTAGGTGGACCAGGTGTAGAAGGTGGACCAGGTGTGGTAGGTGGACCAGGTGTAGAAGGTGGACCAGGTGTGGTAGGTGGACCAGGTGTGGTGGGTGGACTAGGTGTAGTAGGTGGACCAGGTGTAGTAGGTGGACCAGGTGTAGAAGGTGGACCAGGTGTAGAAGGTGGACCAGGTGTGGTAGGTGGACCAGGTGTAGTAGGTGGACCAGGTGTAGAAGTAGGACCAGGTGTGTTAGGTGGACCAGGTGTGTTAGGTGGACCAGGTGTAGTAGGTGGACCAGGTGTGGTAGGTGGACCAGGTGTAGAAGGTGGACCAGGTGTGGTAGGTGGACCAGGTGTGGTAGGTGGACCAGGTGTAGTAGGTGGACCAGGTGTAGTAGGTGGACCAGGTGTAGTAGGTGGACCAGGTGTAGAAGGTGGACCAGGTGTAGAAGGTGGACCAGGTGTGGTAGGTGGACCAGGTGTAGAAGGTGGACCAGGTGTGGTAGGTGGACCAGGTGTAGTAGGTGGACCAGGTGTAGAAGGTGGACCAGGTGTAGAAGGTGGACCAGGTGTGGTAGGTGGACCAGGTGTAGTAGGTGGACCAGGTGTGGTAGGTGGACTAGGTGTAGTAGGTGGACCAGGTGTAGAAGGTGGACCAGGTGTGGTAGGTGGACCAGGTGTAGTAGGTGGACCAGGTGTAGTAGGTGGACCAGGTGTAGAAGGTGGACCAGGTGTAGAAGGTGGACCAGGTGTGGTAGGTGGACCAGGTGTAGTAGGTGGACCAGGTGTAGTAGGTGGACCAGGTGTAGTAGGTGGACCAGGTGTAGAAGGTGGACCAGGTGTAGAAGGTGGACCAGGTGTGGTAGGTGGACCAGGTGTAGAAGGTGGACCAGGTGTGGTAGGTGGACCAGGTGTAGTAGGTGGACCAGGTGTAGAAGGTGGACCAGGTGTAGAAGGTGGACCAGGTGTGGTAGGTGGACCAGGTGTAGTAGGTGGACCAGGTGTGGTAGGTGGACCAGGTGTAGTAGGTGGACCAGGTGTAGAAGGTGGACCAGGTGTGGTAGGTGGACCAGGTGTAGTAGGTGGACCAGGTGTAGTAGGTGGACCAGGTGTAGAAGGTGGACCAGGTGTGGTAGGTGGACCAGGTGTAGTAGGTGGACCAGGTGTAGAAGGTGGACCAGGTGTAGAAGGTGGACCAGGTGTAGTAGGTGGACCAGGTGTGGTAGGTGGACCAGGTGTAGAGGGTGGACCAGGTGTAGTAGGTGGACCAGGTGTAGTAGGTGGACCAGGTGTAGAAGGTGGACCAGGTGTGGTAGGTGGACCAGGTGTAGTAGGTGGACCAGGTGTAGTAGGTGGACCAGGTGTAGAAGGTGGACCAGGTGTAGTAGGTGGACCAGGTGTAGAAGGTGGACCAGGTGTAGAAGGTGGACCAGGTGTAGTAGGTGGACCAGGTGTAGTAGGTGGACCAGGTGTAGAAGGTGGACCAGGTGTAGTAGGTGGACCAGGTGTATTAGGTGGACCAGGTGTAGAAGGTGGACCAGGTGTGGTAGGTGGACCAGGTGTGGTAGGTGGTCACTTTTCTGGGGTTTTGGGTGAATAATCTGATCTGTTGTGCACTGATGAAGCCATGTGAATGTCCAGAGTGAGAATCAAAGTTCCTCTTTTATGGTCTGTCAGCTTTGTCTCTCTGCTCAGAAACAGTTGAATCTGACAGCAGGCTATATTCTGTAGTTCATATTCTACATAGTTCTATCATTCTACGTAGTTCCATCATTCTACGTAGTTCTATCATTCTAGTAGTCTATCATCTAGAGTCATCATTCTAGATTATATCTTATTCATATTTAGTTCTATCATTCTATGTAGTTCTATCATTCTACGTAGTTCTATCATTCTACGTAGTTCCATCATTCTACGTAGTTCCATCATTCTACGTAGTTCCATCATTCTACGTAGTTCTATCATTCTACGTAGTTCTATCATTCTACGTCGTTCTATCATTCTACTAGTTCTATCGTTCTGCATAATTCATTTGCCCCAAATTTGCTCCAATTTGCACACTATCAAGCAAACAGCCCCCCCCCCCCCCCCCCCCAAACACAAAGACACGACATAAAAACATATTTAACCCATTATTGTTACTAATTAATGAAGTAACAACAATGGGTTAAATATGTATTTATGTAGTGTCTATATCTGTTTATATATATGTATGTCGCTACCTTATGAAATTTAAGAACTTCATGGTTTTATCAGCATAACTCAGGTCTTTTAGAAGTAACAAAATGTGTTAACATGTATTCATGTAGTGTTTATTTTCATGCATTATAGGACATGTTTTATATGGCCCCCCAAATAATTTCTAATGATTTCATTTGATACTATACCCACCCTATACATTTTCTGTACATCTATGTATATTTTTGTTTTACATTTTCGATCATGTGACCTCTCCCATTTTTTTAAGGGAGCCAACACCTGTGTTCTGCTTTACCCTGATGAAACGCATTGGTGCGTGAATAAATTCAAGAAGGTGGACCGGTGCAGTAGGTGGATTTTCTGGGGTTGGTGAATAATCTGATCTGTTGTGCACTGTGAAGCCAGTGTGCCTCAGAGTGAGACTCAAAGTCCTTTTATGTCTGTCAGCTTTGTTTCTCTGCTCAAGACTTGAATCAGAAGGTATGTACTGTATATGTGTGTATGTAGTTGTATCATTCTACGTGTCTATCATTCTACTAGATCTATATATATATATATATATATATATACTATATATATATATATATATATATAGCCCCCCCAAACACAAAGACATACATATATATATATATAGATAGATATATGTATGTATGTATATTGTGTATGTATGTATGTGTATACATAGATAGATATATATATATAGATATATATATATATATATATATATATATATATATATACACTGCCTGGCCAAAAAAACAGTCGCCACCAAAAAAAAAAGGTCATACACTCTAATACTTTGTTGGACCGCCTTTAGCTTTGATTACGGCACGCATTCACCGTGGCATTGTTTTGATAAGCTTCTGCAATGTCAAAAGATTTATTACCATCCAGTGTTGCATTAATTTTTCACCAAGATCTTGTATTGATGATGGTAGAGTCTGACCGCTGCGCAAAGCCCTCTCTAGCACATCCCAAAGATTCTCAATGGGGTTGAGGTCTGGACTTTGTGGGGGCCAATCCATGTGTGAAAATGATGTCTGATGATCCCTGAACCATCTTTCATAATTTGAGCCCGATAAATTCTGGCATTGTCATCTTGGAATATGGCCGTGCCATCAGGAAAGAAACATCCATTCATGGAATAACCTGCTCATTCAGTATATTCAGGTATCAGCTGACCTCATTATCTGAGCTCATACTGTTGCTGAACCTGGACCTGAGCAACTGCAGCAACCCCAGATCATCACACTGCCCCCACAGGCTTGTACAGTAGCACTAGGCATGATGGGTGCATCACTTCATCTGCCTCTCTTCTTACCCTGATTCGCCCATCACTCTGGAACAGGGTAAATCTGGACTCATCAGACCACATGACCTTCTTCCATTGCTCCACAGTCCAATCCTTATGCTCCCTAGCAAATTGAAGCCTTTTCTTCCGGTTAGCCTCACTGATTAGTGGTTTTCTTACGGCTACACAGCTGTTCAGTCCCAATCCCTTGAGTTCCCTTCGCATTGTGCGTGTGGAAATGCTCTTACTTTCAGTATTAAACATAGCCCTGAGTTCTACTGTTGTTTTTCTTCGATTTGATCTTACCACACGTTAAGTGATCGCCGATCACGATCATTCAGGATTTTTTTCCGGCCACATTTCTTCCTGGAAGATGATGGGTCCCCACTATCCTTCCAGTTTTTAATAATGCGTTGGACTGTTCTTAACCCAATTTTAGTAGTTTCTGCATCTCTTTAGATGTTTTCTCTGCTTGATGCTGCCAATGATTTGACCCTTCTCAAACAGACTAACATCTTTTCCACGACCACGGGTGTGTCTTTCCACATGGTTGTTTAGGAAATGAGAAGCAAGTCATTGCACCAGTTGGGGTTAAATAACTTGTTGCCAGCTGAAAGATAATCGCCCATGCAGTAATTATCCAATAGGAGGCTCGTACCTATTTGCTTAGTTAAATCCAGGTGGCGCCTTTTTTTTTTTTGGCCAGGCAGTATATATATATATATATATATATATATATATATATATATACGTGTGTATTTATGTACACAATATATATACACACATATGCTATTCAATCTTGTGATCGGTAATCCCACATATCTGCTGTCAATAGATTTTGCAAGTGAGGGGGCACAAAGCATTTTTATTAAAGAGGACACCAAACCAGTTTCCTTTTTGCTAGCAGCAAATAACTTCTTCATTTAACCTTTGTTTAAACACTAATATGGGGAGAAGTTGCTGTGCTGTGAACTGCTATAAACATTCTGATGACCACAGATGTGATCACATAAACCCAGGAATGAAATATCAGTTTACACATCGAAGAAATATGGACACCATAGATGTGGCAGAGACGTCTTATAGCCATGGATTACAGCTGTAACCAAATCAAAGTAGACATTTAGACCCATTTTGGATATTTTTAAAGATGCTGGGGGGTATTTTTATAATACCGCAATGAAAATGATAACCGTGATATGAAATTTTCATATTGTTACATCTCTACTCACTAATAACAACAACAACAATAATAATAATAATAATAATAAAGTCAATAGTGAATATCATTATTACTATTATAATGTTATGCACAAGTGCCTTTCGAGGTCCACAAGGACAATACAACATTAGAAATACAATAACAACATACAATACGACCTGCACAGACAACAGTCCAGGTGAGATAAATGGCAGAGTGTTTGTGATTGAGGTTCAACAGGTGGAAGTCTGGATCTGAAGATGGAAACAGGATCAGAGTTCTGGATGTTCTGGAACAGAGATGCAAGTCTGGGGAGGTTATAAGGTACAACCTCCTGTGGGAGGTATTTGCATTCATTTATTACAATACGGTGAGCTGATCAGACTGAAGAGAAAGCAAACATTAATTTACATCTGCAGTCGATCTGATAAAGTTACCCGTGCTTAAAAGTAGCCGCTAACATTAGCATAGCTCCTGGTTCACCTTTCTGCAGAGGTTTTCCTGGAGAAGCTTGGCTATAAATTCATGTCAGATATTCACTCCTTAAAGGATAAGTTTCTTTTTTTCAACCTGCACCTTATCTTATGGAGTTTATACGTGCATTTACTCACCAATAAAGTTTCTGCATCACTTTGAGTCCTCCGGAGGATAATACGTTAAGACACCATTCACTGGACATCCTGTAAAATTACGACAATGGGGCAACCACCATATAAGACATTATCTGCAGCAAAACTCCTTGATTTTCACCAACACTTTCAGTAGAATGAACGAACGAACGAGTACAATTGTCCTGTGAGTCCAGATTTAGCTTTCTGTCAGTTATCAGGGTGTTCTCCTCACTTTTCGGTGCCACGTGTTCACGATGCTCGCTTCCGTAGTGCAGCTGAGAGGAGCAGTTCGCTACCTAGACAACAACAGAAACACACGATGTCTCACAGGACAATAGTACTCGTTCATTCATTCTACTTAAAGCATTGATGAAATGAATGAGTTTTACTGCAGATAATGTCTGATATAGTGGCTGCCCCGTCTCCACCACTTTACAGGATGTCCGGCGAGCGGCGTCTTAACGTAATATCTTCCAGAGGATTCAAAGTGATGCAGAAACTTTACCGCTGAGTAAATGCACGTATATACTCCTAAAAAAAAGGTCCAGGTTAGAAAAAGAAACTTATCCTTTAATGAGGGTCCAGCTCTTCAGGTCCGCATGTTTTCTTTGTGCATCTGTAGTTGTGTTTTTGTTGAGCTTTCGTGGCCGGTTGTTGCAACTGTAAGCTTCACAAAACACGGACACAGTCGCTTGTTTTTTGTTGACTCGAGTGAGTGAATGACCCATCCAATATGGCGGCGACGCACAACGCGATCCAGCATGTAATGCGGGGTCTACATATATAGGTCTGTGGTTTCAGGTCCCCACCTCACCATCTGTGTCGCCAGTTTCCCCAGCCTCCAGAACCAGCGTCGCATGGGTCAGAGTTAACGTGACAGACGCAAATTTTCCCGTCAAGTTTGCTTTTTATAAATCACAACTTTTGCGTGGAAACTGGCGTACGCCAGTCTCAGGCCCCGTTTGTGCGTACGCAACATTTATAAATGAGACCCCTGATGTGTGCAACGTGGATCAGGTCTGATCTGGTCCAGGTCCAGGTCCAGCCGTGGTTCTCCTCTAGTTCTCCATGCCCGGCCTGAAGCTACATGATTGGTGGAATCTGAGCATCAGTAGCAGGTGTAGCTGGTTCTGATCAATAATCAATAAGTGATCATCGGGTCTGAGAAGCGTAGATCCGTCATGTTCAGGACCAGAAAGTTCTTCCGGTCTGATCTCCGGTTCTGGTGTTTCTGTGCAGGGTCTGGACCTCCTCTCTGCAGAGGAGCTCTGACCGGGTCGGTCCAACCACAGAGCCCAGTAGGAATGTCCTACTGGTCCGTCGGCCTGTCCCAGGACTCCAGAGAGACTCCCGGCACCATGGAGCCGAACCGCAGTAAGTAACTCGCCTGAGTGCTGCTTCTTCTTCTGTGGTGTTTCACTGAGGGGCCGGGGCCAGATGCAGCAGCTGCAGGCTGAAGCTTAAATTTAGGAAAGAGAAGTGAAACGTTTCGGTTTCAGAAGCCTCGACTGTTGAACGTTGGCCCAGTTCACACTCAGGAGACGGTTTTAGTTCAGACCACAGCCAGTCTTCCCTCTGAGACACGTCTGCTGTTCACACAGATCTGGTTTGATCTGGAACAGGTCTTTCTGCAGATGTGGAACAGGTCTTCCTGCAGATGTGGAACAGGTCTTCCTGCAGATCTGGAACAGGTCTTCCTGCAGATGTGGAACAGGTCTTTCTGCAGATGTGGAACAGGTCTTCCTGCAGATGTGGAACAGGTCTTCCTGCAGATCTGGAACAGGTCTTCCTGCAGATGTGGAACAGGTCTTCCTGCAGATGTGGAACAGGTCTTCCTGCAGATGTGGAACAGGTCTTTCTGCAGATGTGGAACAGGTCTTTCTGCAGATGTGGAACAGGTCTTCCTGCAGATCTGGAACAGGTCTTTCTGCAGATGTGGAACAGGTCTTTCTGCAGATGTGGAACAGGTCTTCCTGCAGATGTGGAACAGGTCTTCCTGCAGATGTGGAACAGGTCTTTCTGCAGATGTGGAACAGGTCTTTCTGCAGATGTGGAACAGGTCTTCCTGCAGATGTGGAACAGGTCTTCCTGCAGATCTGGAACAGGTCTTCCTGCAGATCTGGAACAGGTCTTTCTGCAGATGTGGAACAGGTCTTCCTGCAGATCTGGAACAGGTCTTCCTGCAGATGTGGAACAGGTCTTCCTGCAGATGTGGAACAGGTCTTTCTGCAGATCTGGAACAGGTCTTCCTGCAGATGTGGAACAGGTCCTCCTGCAGATGTGGAACAGGTCTTCCTGCAGATGTGGAACAGGTCTTCCTGCAGATGTGGAACAGGTCTTCCTGCAGATGTGGAACAGGTCTTCCTGCAGATGTGGAACAGGTCTTTCTGCAGATCTGGAACATGTCTTCCTGCAGATGTGGAACAGGTCTTCCTGCAGATGTGGAACAGGTCTTCCTGCAGATGTGGAACAGGTCTTCCTGCAGATGTGGAACAGGTCTTCCTGCAGATGTGGAACAGGTCTTCCTGCAGATCTGGAACAGGTCTTTCTGCAGATGTGGAACAGGTCTTCCTGCAGATGTGGAACAGGTCTTCCTGCAGATGTGGAACAGGTCTTTCTGCAGATCTGGAACAGGTCTTCCTGCAGATGTGGAACAGGTCCTCCTGCAGATGTGGAACAGGTCTTCCTGCAGATGTGGAACAGGTCTTCCTGCAGATGTGGAACAGGTCTTCCTGCAGATGTGGAACAGGTCTTCCTGCAGATGTGGAACAGGTCTTTCTGCAGATCTGGAACATGTCTTCCTGCAGATGTGGAACAGGTCTTCCTGCAGATGTGGAACAGGTCTTCCTGCAGATGTGGAACAGGTCTTCCTGCAGATGTGGAACAGGTCTTCCTGCAGATGTGGAACAGGTCTTCCTGCAGATCTGGAACAGGTCTTCCTGCAGATGTGGAACAGGTCTTTCTGCAGATGTGGAACAGGTCTTCCTGCAGATGTGGAACAGGTCTTCCTGCAGATCTGGAACAGGTCTTCCTGCAGATGTGGAACAGGTCTTTCTGCAGATGTGGAACAGGTCTTCCTGCAGATCTGGAACAGGTCTTTCTGCAGATGTGGAACAGGTCTTCCTGCAGATCTGGAACAGGTCTTCCTGCAGATGTGGAACAGGTCTTCCTGCAGATCTGGAACAGGTCTTTCTGCAGATCTGGAACAGGTCTTCCTGCAGATGTGGAACAGGTCTTCCTGCAGATCTGGAACAGGTCTTCCTGCAGATGTGGAACAGGTCTTCCTGCAGATGTGGAACAGGTCTTCCTGCAGATCTGGAACAGGTCTTCCTGCAGATCTGGAACAGGTCTTCCTGCAGATGTGGAACAGGTCTTCCTGCAGATCTGGAACAGGTCTTCCTGCAGATCTGGAACAGGTCTTCCTGCAGATCTGGAACAGGTCTTTCTGCAGATCTGGAACAGGTCTTCCTGCAGATGTGGAACAGGTCTTCCTGCAGATCTGGAACAGGTCTTCCTGCAGATGTGGAACAGGTCTTCCTGCAGATCTGGAACAGGTCTTTCTGCAGATCTGGAACAGGTCTTCCTGCAGATCTGGAACAGGTCTTTCTGCAGATCTGGAACAGGTCTTCCTGCAGATCTGGAACAGGTCTTCCTGCAGATCTGGAACAGGTCACACCCCTGAATCAGAGATGAGACTTTATTTTCCCAGAGGTTAAAGGATTGGAGAGCACCTCCAGTGGTCCTCTTCCTCCTCCTCCTCCTCCTCTATCTTCTCGTCCTCGACCTCCTCTTCCTCCTCCTCCTCGTCCTCCTCCTCATCCTCCTCCTCGTCCTCCTCCCGTCTCATTGAGCTGGACATGGATGCAGCCTGAGTTATCCAGCGTTACGTTGCCTACAGTCTGACCTAGGTTTGAAAGAAGTCTGCAGTTTGTGCACCTGGACCTGACCGCATTTCTCAGTGACCAGTTTAAGCCGGTTAGTTTCTCAGAGACGAGTTAGAGCAGGTTAGTTTCCCAGAGACTGGTTTGAGCCGGTTAGTGTCTCAGAGACCGGTTTGAGCTGGTTAGTTCGGTTAGTTTCTCAGAGACCGGTTTGAGACGGTTAGTTCAGTTAGTTTCTCAGAGTTCGGTTTGAGACGGTTAGTTTCTCAGAGACCGGTTTGAGACGGTTAGTTTCTCAGAGACCGGTTTGAGACGGTTAGTTTCTCAGAGACCGGTTTGAGCTGGTTAGTTCGGTTAGTTTCTCAGAGACCGGTTTGAGACGGTTAGTTTCTCAGAGACCGGTTTGAGCCGGTTAGTGTCTCAGAGACCGGTTTGAGCTGGTTAGTTCGGTTAGTTTCTCAGAGACCGGTTTGAGACGGTTAGTTCGGTTAGTTTCTCAGAGACCGGTTTGAGCCGGTTAGTGTCTCAGAGACCGGTTTGAGCTGGTTAGTTCGGTTAGTTTCTCAGAGACCGGTTTGAGACGGTTAGTTTCTCAGAGACCGGTTTGAGACGGTTAGTTTCTCAGAGACCGGTTTGAGACGGTTAGTGTCTCAGAGACCGGTTTGAGACAGTTAGTTCGGTTAGTTTCTCAGAGACCGGTTTGAGACGGTTAGTTCGGTTAGTTTCTCAGAGTTCGGTTTGAGACGGTTAGTTTCTCAGAGACCGGTTTGAGCCGGTTAGTTTCTCAGAGACCGGTTTGAGACGGTTAGTGTCTCAGAGACCGGTTTGAGACAGTTAGTTCGGTTAGTTTCTCAGAGACCGGTTTGAGACGGTTAGTTCGGTTAGTTTCTCAGAGTTCGGTTTGAGACGGTTAGTTTCTCAGAGACCGGTTTGAGCCGGTTAGTGTCTCAGAGACCGGTTTGAGACGGTTAGTTTCTCAGAGACCGGTTTGAGCCGGTTAGTTCGGTTAGTGTCTCAGAGAGTGGTCTGAGCCGGTTAGTTTCCAGTCAAGGACTCAGTGATTCTGGAGGAAATGTTTGTGGAGTGGACGAGCTCCCCTGCTGCTCCGCTGCAGCTGGTAAAGCACCTGCTGGCAGGTTCGGGGGCGGAGCCTGCTGTGTTTACTGTCCTGACACTCAAACATGTTGGTGAAGATGAGGAAGAGGAAGTTAACTGTCCGACGATGACGAAGGTGGAGCTCGGGTTTTAACAGGATGTAAATGTGTCACATTCCTCTGAAGCTGAACTTCTGAGGAAGGTTTTCTGTGTTTGCTGCAGGTTGACTTCCTGGTGAAATGATCTGTGAACGGATCAGGAGGGATTTATTCTCACGTCCTTCATGGCTCTCTCTCACTGTCAACGTGACACACACTAACATGAACACTGTACTCTCGTACATATTAACACATTAAGCTCACACTCTATTAAATGAGGAAACGATAGCAGTGAAAAAGTTTGGACACATTTTCCCTTTAAGTGTGTCCAAACGCAGGTGTAGACAAACTTTGAAAAATATCATAAAAATGTAAAAAATAAGTCCATAAACACAAAATATATAAATGACTAGAATATATAAATGTGAACTGGGAGAAAAAAATTAACTTTTTCTGCAGAAATTTCAGGTTTATGTTTTCCAAAAGGATCATTAATGTAAACATCTTGATGAGGTACTTGTACTTCTTAGTACTAAAACAAGGAGAAAATGTGGAGTTTTTATTGTTAGTAGGTCATTATGCTGTTATTTTACTGGTCCTGCCCACTGGAGACCAGATTAAGCTGAATGTGGAACCAGCGCCCTCATTTATCAGCCGTTACACTGATTTGTGCATATTCTGTGTGTTAGACCAGGATCTGGAGGTAGACCAGGATCTGGAGGTACACCAGGATCTAAAGGTAGACCAGGATCTAGTGGTAAATCAGGATCTAGTGGTAACCCAGAATCTAGAGGTAGACCAGGATCTAGAGGTAGACCAGGATCTAGAGGTAGACCAGGATCTGGAGGTACACCATAATCTAGAGGTAGACCAGGATCTGGAGGTACACCAGGATCTAGTGATAGACCAGGATCTAGTGGTAAATCAGGATCTAGTGGTAACCCAGAATCTAGAGGTAGACCAGGATCTAGAGGTAGACCAGGATCTGGAGGTACACCATAATCTAGAGGTAGACCAGGATCTGGAGGTACACCAGGATCTAGTGATAGACCAGGTTCTATAGGTAGACCAGGATCTAGAGATAGACCAGGATCTAGTGGAAGATCAGGAGCTAGTGTTATACTTCTCAAATATAGATCCTTGCATCTTTGGCAAGTTTCATATTGGACCACTTTTTCTTGACCCATTGGCTACAGAATTGTGACGTTGCTCAGATGTGGACTATTATTAAATTTCATAACTAATAAAACAAAAAAAAAAAAAAAAACGTATAAGCCAGGCCTAGATTGAGACTTTTATTAATATCTCAGCCAGCCGTTCCACACCGGTGAGGCTGACTGATCCTCTTCCATGCAGCGTTTTTGTGCATGTCTCTGACTTCGGTTTTTAAGCTGCCAAACACCTCTTTAATCTTTCCCACCTCACAAATGAGGAATTCTGTCTTGATGCCCCCAAAAGTTTATTTTTTGGCAGAATCTCTCCTCTCCATGGCTCAACCTCGCTGGACAAAGCCTCATAATCATGCATGTTTAAGGGCGTAACCGTGGGCGTGACATTTAAATGACGATGGATTTCAGCTGTGGAATTTATCAAGACTCTTTTGTTCGTACGACGAGATTGGTCCGATACGAACGTTTTAATAAATCACACGTGGGTCCAATCGTACGAGCATTTTTACGATCAGATGTGCGATCATTTCTACGATCGTTTGATAAATGAAGGCCCACGTTCCAATCGTGTCAGGAGGTCAACTGTGTCAAATGTAGCAGTTAGATCCAAAATAACCAGGACAGCAGTTAAAAGAAGGTCATTAAAAACTTTTAAAGAGCTGTTTTGGTGCTGTGGAAGTACTTAAACCCAGACTGTAATTTATCTAGTATATCGTTAGAATGTAAGCCTGTAGTTGTTGTTGTTGGATTACTTTCTCAAGCACTTTTGATCAGAAAGGGAGTTTGGATATCGGCCTGTAGTTGGAGATTGTAGACATATCTAAGTTGGGTTTCTTTGAGAGAGGCTGAATGAGGGCATGTTTAAATGCAGCTGAGACACAGCCAGATGACAGACAGGTTTTAATAATGGATAAAATAACAGGCCCATTGGAGCTAAAAGCACTTCTAATTAATGTGGGGTGAATGCTGTCAATGGGGCAAAAAGGTGATTTTAGCTGGGAAACCACATCAGAGAGTTCAGTCAGAACTATCTGGTTAAATGAGAATGTTTCTTAATACAAATGAACATGAACAGGCACGAGTAGGTGGTTTAGAACATGTGGGATTTATCAACAGCTGATTACTTACCAACGTGCGTATGACCTGCCACCACATCTTTGATAAATGCGGATTTTTTTGCACTTACGACCATACTACATTTCATTCGTAGGATGGACTTTAAGACTGTCCCTACACAAAGATTGATAAATGAGGTGCTGACATAATAATGATGTCAGACAGTAGAGTGACATCATTTTTTGTTTCCATAGAGACCTGGTGGGCTGTTCAGCCCTCTGAAATGAGGAGTGTTGTATCTGCTGAGTGTCACAGCTGTAGACTTCAGTGTGTGGGGGTGTTTGTGTATATTATTGATTATGTGCTCGTCTAGTCATAGAAAGATCAAAGTTTCTGCGTGAAGTAGCTGACGGGCTGCGGGTCTGCTGCCACAGAGGAAACAACATCTCCATCAGTCTGAATGTGAGTTTGGAAGGTTTTCCAGAGATTTCTCACTCCTCTGATGACCATCTATAACCATGACAAGCATAACATCCATTAACAGTATGTTAACAGAAACTTCCAGGATTTGTGGAGCTGAGGCCTGTTTTCCCTCTGTGGTGGTCAGGATTGATCATTTTGAAAGACAGCTGTGCTGATGGCGGTAGGGTCATTGTAAATATCACAGACAGTGGTAGGGTTGGAGTAGACACCAGGGACAGTGGTAGGGTTGGAGTAGACACCAGGGACAGTGGTAGGGTCGGAGTGGACAACAGGGATGGTGGTAGGGTCAAAAAAGACACCAGGGATGGTGGTAAGGTCAGTGTAGACACCAGGGATAATGGTAGGGTCGAAGTAGACACCAAGGATGGTGGTACGGTCAGTGTAGACACCAGGGACAATGGTAGGGTCGAAGTAGACACCAAGAATGGTGGTACGGTCAGTGTAGACACCAGGGACAATGGTAGGGTTGAAGTAGACACCATGGATGGTGGTACGGTCAGTGTAGACACCAGGGACAGTGGTAGGGTCAGAGTACATACCAGGGACAGTGGTAAGGTCAGAGTAGATACCAGGGATGGTGGTAGGGTCGAAGTAGACACCAGGGACAGTGGTAGGGTCAGAGTAGACATCACAGATGGTGGTAAGGTCAGTGTAGACACCACAGATGGTGGTAAGGTCAGAGTACATACCAGGGATGGTGGTAGGGTCAGAGTACATACCAGGGACGGTGGTAAGGTCAGAGTAGATACCAGGGATGGTGGTAGGGTCAGAGTAGACATCAGGGATGGTGGTAGGGTCAGAGTAGACATCAGGGACAGTGGTAAGGTCAGTGTAGACACCAGGGACAATGGTAGGGCCGGAGTAGACATCAGGGATGGTGGTTAGGTCAGTGTAGACACCAGGGACAGTGGTAGGGTCGGAGTAGACATCAGGGACAGTGGTAAGGTCAGTGTAGACACCAGGGACAATGGTAGGGCCGGAGTAGACATCAGGGATGGTGGTAAGGTCAGTGTAGACACCAGGGACAATGGTAGGGCCGGAGTAGACATCAGGGACAGTGGTAAGGTCAGTTGAGACACCAGGGACAATGGTAGGGCCTGAGTAGACATCAGGGACAGTGGTTAGGTCAGTGTAGACACCAGGGACAATGGTAGGGCCGGAGTAGACATCAGGGATGGTGGTAAGGTCAGTGTAGACACCAGGGACAATGGTAGGGCCGGAGTAGACATCAGGGACAGTGGTAAGGTCAGTGTAGACACCAGGGACAATGGTAGGGTCGGAGTAGACATCAGGGACAGTGGTAAGGTCAGTTGAGACACCAGGGACAATGGTAGGGCCTGAGTAGACATCAGGGATGGTGGTAAGGTCAGTGTAGACACCAGGGACAGTGGTAGGGTCGGAGTAGACATCAGGGACAGTGGTAAGGTCAGTGTAGACACCAGGGACAATGGTAGGGCCGGAGTAGACATCAGGGATGGTGGTAAGGTCAGTGTAGACACCAGGGACAATGGTAGGGCCGGAGTAGACATCAGGGACAGTGGTAAGGTCAGTGTAGACACCAGGGACAATGGTAGGGTCGGAGTAGACATCAGGGACAGTGGTAAGGTCAGTGTAGACACCAAGGACAATGGTAGGGCCGGAGTAGACATCAGGGACAGTGGTAAGGTTAGTGTATTTCAGTGCATCAATATTTTTTCCACCCTTATTTTTCAAAGTGTAGGAAATGGATAACAAAACTACTATTTGCATTGACTGCTTATTTTTTTAAGCTTTAATATCGGTATCAATATTGGTTATTGGCCACCTGAGTTTTAAAATATTGGCATATCGGATATTGGCCAAAATTCCAATCAAGTGCATCCCGAGTAAAAATACTGGTATATATTGTATATTGTCATCTAAAATAAATATATTGTGATATGATATTTGGTACATATTGCCCAGCCCAAGGTACGGTCCCCGTCGACACCAGAAAACATGTTGGGGGTCAGTGTACGCATCAGAAAACATGGTGAGGGGACCACATGGAAAATTTCCAGAGTAAGTCAAGACAGAATGTCATCAGCGTATTTATACATACTCTCCTGAGAACCCACCCATTCATTTATGTCAATTATCACAGACATCATTTTTAATGTTTAAGTTACCTAATCCAGCCCTACGGCTCTCTTTAGAGGTCATCCTGGATTTTCAGTGGTATATCATGTGATGGGTTTGCATATGGGGACTAACTTTCTTTTTCAATAAAAATGGCTGAGACACCAAAAACCACATTTAATAGAGTGAACCACATTTTTGTTTACGAAAACAAAATATTCTTTATCTATTGCTATTTTCACCATGGTAATTGTATACAGTCGTATTTATTAATATTGTCAATATTAATATTTTCAACTGTGAAAACAGTTGAAGTATTTCTGTTATTAAATAACTGCCCTTTTACAAATGTCAGTTGTAGTGGACACCAGGACCATTTTAATGTATTTAGTGACTTAACATTGTTTCAGGTAAAAGAAGTGAAGCAGAGAGGATTCTAAGTTAAATAGGAAGATTCAACTTTGGAGGTGTTAAATGAAAAAAAGAATAATCTTTGAGGATTCTAAGGCTTTCCCAGACTGGCTGAGAGAGTCCTAGGTATTCTCTGGTGCCTCTTTCCAGTGGGACTTACAGAAGACCTCACCAGCCAGAGGGGCATTCAGGAGACAAACGAAGCAGATGCCCTCATCTGTGGATGCCTGAGCTTCTCACCCCATCTCTGATGGAGAGTCCAGACACCCTGAAGAAGGAACTTTTGACCTGTTGTGTACAAGACCAGCTATGGATAATGACTCGGGAATGGGGCCACCATCACTCTTCATCAACCCCCATGGATGGCATCAAGCAAGCCAAACTCACTGACCCAAGCCACGAGACTCTACGGCAGGGACGTCAGAATAGGCACTTTCGGACTGTAGGAACCTTTTGGAGTTCCTATAACTTTTTCATGAACCAGGCTGTTTTTTTGCGCATTCGGACATATAGGAACTAGGGACCTCAGACCTCAGTTCCTATAACCTTTTTAGCTCCTACTCCGAGGCAGGGTCTTTTCGGGGTTCCATAGGAACTGAAATACGTAGGTGTTTGGTGATTGGTAGAACTGGCAAGCTCCGCTTCTTCCAGCCCCGCCACATTTAAAAAATCTCACAGCTGTTTACCTGTTTACAGAGATCGTAATAACGACAAGAACTATTACAATAGGAGTGTATGAATTCATTATTAAATCGATCACAATGAATCGATTCGTCCCAAATCGATAACTATTTTGAAATGTCCAAAAGGAATTATTTTCATATTAATTTAATGACCAAACACAGCTGCAAAGTATAGCAGTAGAATCTGCGGCTGCCGCCCGGACACTTTAGTGGACAGACCGGCCACTAAAGTTCCGGTTGAATAAAAGAGATGGAAAACCCAAATACAGTTGCAAATTGTGTCACTAGAATCTGCACCACTTTAGTGAACAAACCCCGGTCCGTCCATTAATGTGCCCGGGCGTCCTTCACCGAAAAGGTAAACAAGGCATTAGTAGAGCAGCTTTCCAATGGGGGGCTGTTTCGTTACATGATACATATGAAATGAAATGAAATGAAATGAAATGAAAAATACTTTATTCATCCCAGAAGGGAAATTCAGTATTGTAAAAGCTCACTCTTTCTTCTTTTTTCTTTTTTTTTTAAAATAAACAAAAAAAGTCAGTCAGTCTTGTTCTTTAGGGTGATGGTTGCTGGCAGGAATGAATTCCTGTATCTCTCCGTCCTACAGCGAACCTGACGCAGCCTCCCACTGAACACACTCTGTTGATTCTTCACCGTATTGTGGAGAGGATGGGAAGTGTCCTCCATCATCTTCATCAGCTTGTGCAGCATTCTTTTTTGAACGATCAGCTCCAGCGGCTCCAGAGTTCTCCCCAGCACAGAACCAGCTTTCTTGATCAGCTTGTTTAATTTCTTCAAGCCTCTGATTCTGATGCTGCTTCCCCAGCAAATGCTGCAAAGCTGATTTCACTTTCCACAACAGACATGTAGAAGATCTGCAACATCTTGGTGCAGACGTTGAATGATCTCAGCTTCCTTAAGAAGTAGAGTCTGCTCTGACCTTTCTTGTAGATGTAGTCACTGTTGCATTTCCAGTCGAGTCTGTTGTCGTGCTGAACTCCAGGTATTTGTAGTTCTCCACCTCCTCCACCTCCTCTTTCAGGATGTAGACAGGACTATGCTGCTTTTTCTTGCTCCTCCTGAAGTCAACAATCATCTCTTTAGTCTTGCTGGTATTTAAGATGAGCTGATTGTTACCATTTCACAAACTGACTGACCAGTTCCCTGTACTCGGCTTCTTGTCCATCACTGATACACCCCACAACTGCAGAGTCATCAGAGTATTTCTGCAGATGACAGGATCAGAGTTGTACTGGAAGTCTGAGGTGTACAGTGTAAAGAGGAATGGTGAGAGTACAGTTCCTTGTGGTGCTCCAGTGCTGCTGATCACCATCTCAGACACACAACCTTTCAGTCTCACAAACTGTGGTCTGTTTGTGAGGTAGTCGTAAATCCAGGTGGTTGTGGAGGATCCACCTGGAAGTTATGGAGCTTCTGACATAGCAAAGCAGGCTGAATATTTTTAAAGGCACTTGAAAAATCAAAGAACATGACCCTCAAAGTGCTGCCTGACTGGTCCAGATGAGAGTGGGCTCTCTGAAGCAAGAAGATGATGGCGTCTTCAACCCCAAGCCCATTACGATATGTGAACTGTAATGGGTCCTGAAAGGTATTCACTTGCTTGTTGAGGTGAACCAGTAAGAGTCTCTCCAGCACTTTCATGATGTGAGATGTCAGAGCAACTGGTCTGTAGTCATTTGGTTCAGCTGGTTGTGGTTTTTTAGGGACAGGAACAAGACAGGATGTTTTCCACAGCACAGGAACTCTGTTCTGTCTCAGGCTGGTGTTAAAAAGGTGCTGGAGAACCGGACATAGTAGTTCTGAACAGGTCATGAGAACTCTGGGACTGACACCATCTGGACCTGCAGCCTTGTTCCGGTTCAGTTTCTCTAGATGTTTCTTGACCTGGTCACAGGAGACAGTCAGGCTGGAGGTGGAGACAGAGGAGGTCTCAGGATGTCCTGATGTGGAGGGAGAGGAGTTTGTGTTCAGGTCCATGACTGAGCTGCAGGGTGACAGAGTGGAGGTGGGACAGGAAAGCTGTGGGCTCATGGAGGGTGTGTGGTGTGTTGGGTTGTCGGCAGGGGGGGAACTGAACCTATTGAAGAACATGTTTAGTTCGTTAGCTCTGTCCAGACCTCCGTCAGTCTGGTACCCCTTTAACCTGAAGCTAGTGATCTTCTTCATTCCCGACCACACATCCCTCATGTTGTTCTGCTGGAGCTGCTCTCCAACTTCTTCCTGTCGTCCTCCTTCACTTCTTAGTCTGTGTTTTCAGATGTTTTTGTGTGGTCTTCAGTAACTCCCTGTCTCCATCCCTGAAAGCTTTCTTTTTGATGTTCAGCAGCTTTTTCAGGTCACTTGTGATCCAGGGTTTGTTATTGGGGAAGCACCTCACTGTTCTTGTTGGAACGATGTTGTCCACACAGAAGTTTATGTAATCTGTCACACACTCAGTCATGGTGTTGATGTCATCTCCATGAGGTTCACAGAGGACATTCCAGTCTGTGGCCTCAAAGCACGCTCTCAGAGCATCTTCAGCCTCAGTAGACCAGGTTTTAATCGTCCTCCTAATGACTGGCTGCTGCTGAACGATGGGCTTGTAGGTGGAGGTGAGAAGAACCAGATTATGATCAGATCTTCCTAGAGGAGGCAGGGCAGAGGAGCTGTATGCATTCTTAGTATTTGCATAAAATAAGTCCAACATCTTATTTTCTCTGGTGGAGCAGCTGACAAACTGCTGGAAAGTTGGTAATCATGGTGCTGTGGAAGAAACTGCAGCCATCGGCCACTATCGGAGCCAAGTTCAGCCGATGCCGATAGTTTGTAAAACGTCCTATCGGCGCCGATTGATCGGCCAAACCGATTAATTGGTCGACCTCTAGACTGAAGGACAGCACAGATGTGTCAATCATCTTGTCTTTTGAGGCATCTTTTCACTTTTTAACCAGACATACAGGTCTGTGGACATCCTCACTGAAACGTCTTTTTCACTTTTCAATCAGAGCCCAATGCTGATGTGACGTCTTTTAAATGTCTTCTGGGTGGACTTTTGCTGGGTGAGGAGTTTCTCTGGAACGGACCCTGTCATTATACATTTATCTGAGATGGATTTATCTGTTGCTGGATGCATGTGATCTCCAGAAAACACATTTATATCTGTGTCATGAAGAATTGTGGAAACATTTCTGGAATGATGCTCAGATTCAAGCAGAGGAGTTGTTATCTGCTGATGCAGCAGAAATGAGACCTCAGATGCTTTTCCTCAAGTCTGGATGTGATGTGGATTCAGTTGAAGTAAAATCAGACTTGAGAGGCAGATGATGTGCTGGCATCTTCGTTCTCCCCATGCTCCCATGATGCTGACTGGGATCTGTTTCTCTATTGTGGCTCTAATGGTTCCCCTCCCCTGGGTTTTCTCTTCAGAGCTCTGATCGGACTGAGTCTTCCTGAATTATTCATGGCCAATGTATTAGGTGGAAAGCAGCTCAGACAGAGGAAACGGATCATGGCTCTGATTCCTGCTACAGAAGGAATCATTTAACCCTAAAAGTGTTGAGCCAGCTTTTCTATTTTTAGTCCACAAGTGTTTTATTATAAAGAAAAAATATTGGCATTGAAACAAACACACAAGAAACTGTTTACATATTTACACTTTTCCCTCATTTCCATTATTAATGCTAAAGCTCTCCTTGGCTTTATTGTTCTTAATGGAAAGTTTGACAGGAAGTGTCTTCATCATCATTTCCAGGTCTAAATAGAGGTCTCTTAGCAACATAGTAGTGATGATGATCTTTTTATGATGAAAATGGGATCAATAATGGTGTTATCATGGATCATTGTGGATTTACCAGATAGTCTCTCTGAATGAATACGACATTTAGTGGCTGGATTGTTAACTTCCTTGGATGGGGACAGAATTCTCTTCATGCTCTGTTTAACTGCAAGAAAGATATAAAAACATGGATGGACTTCAATTTTTTAAGGTTAAATGAAAGCAAAACTGAAATTGTTCTGTTTAGTTGTCCTAACATAGTCCAGGTCCTTGCCAGCTCCCTTGGCCCACTGGTGCCTTACATCTGATCCCAGGTGAGGTTTGTTGGTGTGATTGTTGATGGGGCGTTTAAATTAGACAAGCAGATCAGCTCTGTGGTCAAGGCCAGCTTTTTTGAGCTTCTGCACCTGGCCAGCATCAAACCTTATCTGACATGGGTTGATCTGGAAAAAAGTTGTCCATGCATTTATCACGTCACGATCCGGGGATCAGGTGATCCTCTGAGGGGACCCTCTGGTCCCACCAGGAAGCTGTGGTCCATCAGTGTGGTATTGTCATGGTAACTGAGTGGTCCTCTGGGAAGCAGAGAGGCTCCAAGGGTGTCCAAACTCTGAATGGTTCTACATTTAGTTAGTAAAAGTAAAAGTCTTGATGAGGTGTTAGTTTGGCGTTTAAACCTGTGTGAGTCGGCTCCACCTGCAGCCAGCCGCTCTAATCCAGTCAGCTGGAGTTTACCATGAGGTCACCGTGGAATGAGGTGACCCAGTTCTGGGCGTATGCTGCCACAGCCAGCTCAGTGGCCTGATCCAGTCCTCCTCAGATGTTCAGCTTCTCTCCGTGACTGGTTCTCTGTCTGTGTTGGTTCCAGGCAGTGTGGAGGAAATGGGGGCCAAGGCATCGCTGGTGGAGCCCGCCTCTGGCCCGGCTCCCACTCCCACTCTGGAGAACATCGAGGCAGCGTATGAGGGTGGGGACGAGGAAGCTGCCAAGGAGCTGATCAAACAGGCCTGCTGTGTGGAGTGCTGCAGAGGAATCCACACCGACGGGGTGAGTAACGGTCAATGAGTCAGTAGATGAAGCTGCCACGTAGTCTTCCTCTGAAACATGCACCACCTCTGCCTGCAGGTGGAGATCAAATGTAGGCAGGATTAACTGGTTTGTTAACGGGACTGACCTAACTTTCTCTGCCAGCCGGTCGGGTTCAAAGAGCAAACACAGACTGAACTAGTTCAGATCTGTATTTCTGCAGGAATAAAACCAGTTAGGGATCTACTGTAGATGTGACCATTTATGTTGCTCCGTATGTCTAACATGTCTCAGGTCTGGAAGACTTTCATCTTTCTCAATGTCTGTCTGTGTTTTCTGTGTTCATTCCCTTCTTACTGAGCTCAGAGCAGAATGACACAGAGAACAGGCGCATCGCCTCCTCTGATCAGCAGCATTTCACCATGTTGTGTGTTAGTTTAACATCAGACATCCAGACGATGAAGAACAACAGACTCAGGGCATGGAATCTGGTGGTTTGATCTGTCTTCTCCTCCAGTTCAAGAGCTTTCCTGCTTCCTGACCAAATCAAGAAGAAAGTCTGGGTGAGAGAAATTTGACCTCTGCAGGCCCCCGTCTGTGTGATGCCGCCTGATCCGATGAAGATCAGGTTTCCTCCAGATGTTCCGCAGAGGTCAAGAGAAACACTGAAAATGTCCAGAAAATGAAGAAATCCAACATTTCACAGCTCCAGGAAAAATGAGGCTGGATGTGTTTGTGGTGAAGCATCAGACTGCAGATAAACCAGGAGGAGACCAGAGCTGCCTCAGCTAGGCTCAACCTGGGATACAGCTGGAGGCTGTCCTGGAGAACTTCCTGGAGAGGATCCTGGAGAACATCCTGGAGAGGATCCTGGAGAACTTCCTGGAGAGGATCCTGGAGAACTTCCTGGAGAAGATGCAGGAGAACATCCTGGAGAAGATGCAGGAGAACATCCTGGAGAACTTCCTGGAGAGAATCCTGGAGAACTTCCTGGAGAACATCCTGGAGAGCATGAGCATGCAACTCCAAGAAAACATCTCGTACGAGGAACTCATCATAGCAGCAGAATCAACCTGCCAAAAGATAGAAAAAACAGAAGATACAAGAACAAGGGATGTCCGATCACGTGGTTTCGGACTCGATAGGAATCGGCTGTTGCATCCCGATCAGGGATGGGATGTGTTTCTTCTACAGTGACTGAGTAGCGGCGGCTGCCTCAGCTATGCTGTCAACACCACGTCTTCAGAATGAAAATGTTTCACATGAACATCTCTAAACTGAAGCTGCATCACCGCCTCCACCTGCAGCAGCTGCAGCCATCTGTTCTGCACCTGAACGCATCGTGCAGGGAGGTGGCACCTCCAACACGCTCCCGGTGTGAGCTGACGCGCCGCAGAGGTCGCAGCCGGAACAGGGCACACACGGACCTGATGTAAAGGCCCGAAGGCGTTAGAGATATAAACTTCATAAATACGGAGGATAAAGGTTTTTTAGGGGGTTCAGTTCATCATTTCATCAAAACACCTGCAATCACAAAATCAGCTTCTCTTAGTTCTCTGAGTTCAGCGCAACTTCAGCACTTTTCCAGAAGTTCGCCCTCTCTGGCGACAAGTGGAAGTGACGCTAATGCCGTGCACACGCATGAGCTGCTTCGACTGCGTTGGTCTCTAATTTAACCACATTACACTCAGTCTGAGCCCAGAGTCAGAGTCATGATGTCCACTGAAGTAATAAAGTTATAAATCTGCACGTTGTTTACGGTTTGATCGTTGAGTAAACTGACGGACTGTATGCTAGCGCTAACAACAGGCTAACGCTAGCTTGTAGTTCAAATAAATTCACAGGCTGAGACCACGATTACCTTATAAAATTACCGCATCAACTAAATTTTAACAAGTGACAAGAGTGTATCTGTTCCCCGGGAACAGTCATATGTCTGTCATACTGCTACATATACATGCTAAAAACTTAGCATGGCAATATTCTGCATCCTTTTTTCCGTCATACATCACATTTACCTTGTTTGTGAGAAGAAAGCAACTGTGGGTCCGTTTTATTCCAGACTGGATCGGAGCTCCCTCCAATTAAAAAAAAGAAAGAAAAAAAGCGGCTTGGTTGTTTACTCCCGTTTTAATCCGGTGCCGGTGTTGTGCCGAAAAAAGCCCCCCTGCCGTGGGGACAGGTCAGACTCCTGTTTGGCTCTCCTTGTCTCACAAGACCAAACTTCTTCTTTGTCTTACTGGAGTCTGAGTTAGAGTTGGAGAGGCTCCTGTTCTCCATCTTTTAGCAGGATGCTCAACATGCGCGGACCTGCGGTGGTGGAATACACTACACGGGCAGGCACAGCCAGATGAACGAGAACACGCAGCTCGTCCCCCCCACAAGGAGGATTTGTACCCGAATTTCTCGCATTGAGCATTCAGAAACAGTATCAGAGACCACCGATCAGCTCATTCTACACATCAGGCAGTTGTATGAGCATGTGGAGGAAAGAAAATAATAGTATTTAATATTTAAACTTGCACAATGCACCTTTAATGAGAAAATGCCAAATAAGGATTTCCAGCATGGATGAGTAATGATGTCATTGCTTGGAATGTCAGTTGTGAAGTTGACATTTAATACTCAAATTTTGTGCTTATTACAAGCTAAAAAATCTCTATTTTTCTGCTCATAACAAGAAAAAAAAACTTCAGCTAATGGCATAAGCACAATTTTCTTAAGAACATTTCTTGAAATAAGATGCATTTGTCTGTAAACAAGATCTTAAATCTCACTGAAATGTTTCTTTTTAAGTAATTTTGTCTTATATTGAGTGTGATGAGATATTTTGACTAGAAATGAGAAAAATATACTTGCTAAGATTTGAGTTTTTGCAGTGCTGATAACCCGACCCACTCCTCCTACGCAGTCCTCCTCCCACCACTTCCCCACATTTTCTCTCTCCAGCATCACCCCTCACCAACACACATGCCCAGGATACCTCACCCCCTCACACACAAACACACACCTCCTCCCTCCAACATCGTACCAATCTCTCATTTCACACACTGCTTTGCTTGCTCTCACACACCCACCTCACTCTTAACCCCCCCACCGTGCCTCCTGAGCAGTAACCCGGGCAGGAGAGAGATCCCCAAGCCCCAGCCGTGTCTTCGGCTGAATGGTTTGGACACACATCTGCCAGTTAATAAACCAGGGTTCAGCTCTAGGTGGGACTGTTTTCATATTGCCACATGTACTCTTGCTCTCCTGTCAAAGCACATATTGCTTATTGCCCTGCTAATGGATTTCCTTTCATTGGAGGAACAGGACATTTGAGCAATGCAACATTTCATCTTAACTCTGCCGACTAGGATGCTTCTCCCCTGCAGGATTGCACCGAAATGAATTAGATTAAAAGGCTGCTGTGGCAGAACAAGAGCAGGATGTGAACACCAGCTTCCCAGCTGGGAGTCAGGTGTGCAGACCATTCAGCCAAACAGGCATGTCTAAAACATCAGAGTCCAGGGCTACAGGCCACATCACCACCTGGAATCATCCTGCCAGGACCCTGGACTGTCACGCCACCATTAACCAGCTTTACTCTATAAAATCATTGTGATTGTTAAGGACAGCATTTAAATGTCAGTCTTCTCCACACCGCCTCTCTCTCTCTCTCTCTCTCTCTCTCTCTCTCTCTCTCTCTCTCTCTCTCTCTCTTTCTCTGTTTGCTGCGGCAGTTCAAACTCCCATGAGGCTTTGGAAGTTCTAGTTCCATTCAATGATGACGCCCCGCCCTTGCGTCCACATTGTTGAATCAGGGCTCCATGGATGCTGTTTTTTATCCGGGACGTATCAAACCCGGGTTGAACTACCACTCAGATCAGCTGTTGTGGCTTCTTATCTCAGAGTGGATTAACTCTGAGTTCAGGATCACTCTCAGAGTTTGTTGAACCTGCTTCGTGAAGCGGACCTCAGTTGTCCTCTCAGTGTAAATAACAACAACTTGTCGTCCTCGGAGCCGGTCTAGGAAATAAAAGCTCATTTATTATCTGATATCTAGCCTCAGAGCTCAGATTACAGCTTTCCTCTTCCAGCCGTTCCTACCAGCAGCTCACATTCCTGAGAAGTGATTAGTCATCATGGCCTGAGAGCTCGTTCCAGAACAATGGTTTCCAGTTTTCTGCTGGGTTTGTCCCAGTAATCTCCTGCTTGCTCTGGTTGTTGTATGTATGGACGTCCAACAGTCCTGGGTGGAGTAGAGGGAATGAAAGGATCATTATGTCTCCATCAGTGTGAGGATGGAAGCAGCTGTGTGTACAGGTGTCTTTTGTCTCATTATTGTGGGCCATGTTGGACCAGTTCTTCAGGTTTCTTCCTTTCTTCCTTTGTCCTCCTCAAGCGTTTTTAATGATAATAATGGATCAGATTTATATCGCGCTTTTCAAGGCACTCGTGCGCTCACAGTAGGTCCATTCTTTCACTCCTCATTCATACGTGGTGATGGTAAGCTACGTATGCAGCCACAGCTGCCCTGGGACAGACTGATGGAAGCGTGGCAGACAGTTTGTGCCTACGGCCCCTCCCACCACCACCGGATCATTCACACACATTCATACACCAGCAGTGCCCCCACTGGTGTATTTCAACATATTATATTTAGTTTGTTTTTTATTTTGGGATAATTTCAGCCATCCTATGGTTAGTCACATGAATATTTGCAATAACTCTTGTTTTAATTAGTTTTTAAGACCCAGTCTCTCTCACACGTCTTTAATTCTTTCATGATGTATTTATCGCCCTCTGTCAGTAAAATGTCCGTACTCATTAAACCAATATAAAATCATCATACATGGATTTTTCTGCAGGAATCAACTTCAGATCTGCTCAGACTACCAAACATCTATTTTTTTTCTATTTAAATAACAATGCTTTTATTGATTTTATGTGCAAGTATAATACATTTACAGCTGTATACCAGCATCTGGTGTAAAACAACACTTGGCAGAAGAGGGACAGATGATAATCCAAAAAATAATGTACAGAAACATGAATATAAAAAAAATTATGACACTCCTTCCCAGATATGAATTTGAATTTACAAATAAACAGATAAATGAATAGTATCTATTTGAATGGTACACACACTTTTCCACATATTGTGTGTCCCCTGGAAAGGGAACACTGAGCATTGTTTCACCCACTGCACCAGCTTGAGCTTATTACTTTTTTTCCCGTAGTATTGCAAATGTTCTTTTGGCTTGTAACAAACGCATACTGTTTATTGCTCACCCTTTGTAATCTCCTACTTTCCGTGTATTCCTAATATAAAAAGCACAGGATCTCTAGGAATGTCTTCTGGGATGATTGTCTTGACACCTCCCTTAGCCTCATATTTTTTATGCTTTTCTGCTTTTTTAAAAATAAATCAGTTAAACAATTTCAGACCAGCTAAAAACTACCAAACATTCAATCATTTCTAGCATTTTAACCCTTTAAATCAATTTTGCTGCCAGTCATTGATATATTTAAAGAAGTCACCTTAACGCTGATCCAGCATCGTCTTCATCCCGTCTCTTCTCTGAGATCACAGAGAAGAGACGCTGTATCGTCAGCATGTTGTGTTAGCTGATGATAAAACCTTGGTTTGTTCGGGAAAAAAGTTAAGTGAAATTTGCTTTTGATAGAGAGAACTATGTTTACTCAAAATCTGGTTTGATATAAAAAAGCTGTTGTTGAATATATCGGAAACTAAATTTGTGAAATTTGGAAGTGAAGAAAAAAAAGGAGATTCTTGAAGAGGTCAAATTGAAAATAGATGGAAATGAAATAGGGCTGGGCGATGTGGCCTAAAAATAAAATCTAAATTTTTTTCTTTTTGATTTACAATTTTTTTCTGATTTCTTTTTTTTTACGTCCCGCTGTCCCGATGCGGGACGGCATTATAAACCCATTACATCCCATCGGCACAGCAGGTCATCAAACCGCCGTTCAGAAACCAGGACCAGACCCAGATCACGGTTTGTCCTCCTCTGTCGTCAGAGAGACAGGAGATTCCCCTGGTTCTTCTTGGTGTTTCCCGTCCTGTCATTAAATGTGTTTCTGTGTCATGCCATTGAGTCTCTCTGATTGGTTGACGCCCTGCATCAAGATGCCAAAGTTCAGATTTTCCAACCCTGGTGTGTGCCACCCATAACGCACGTCAAATGCTCAAAATCTCAAAACTCGACGCGTAAAACGCGTGTAGATGCGCCGCAGGGTTTTCGACGCCTCCTTAACACGTGTCTGCCTTCGACTTTGCATGTAAACCTGACATCCTTGACGCCCAAATCACGTTTGGTGTGTATGCACCGTAATGCTTTCGGAAGCTTCGGGAGCCAATAATCCACCGCTAGTGGTAGTGGACCTCAGACTGGGCCGAAGGTTCACCTTCCAACAAGACAATGACCCTCAGCACACAGCTGAAATTACAAAGGAGTGGATCAGAACCACTCTGGACCATTCTGGACCGGCCCAGCCAGAACCCTGACTTAAACCCAACTGAGCATCTCTGAGAGACCTGAAAATGGCTGAACACCACCGTTCACCATCCAACCTGACAGAACTGGAGAGGATCTGCAAGAAGAACCAGAAGATCCCAAATCCAGGTGTGGAACACGTGTTGCATCATTCCCAAGAAGACTCATGGCTGTACCAGCTCAGAAGTACTTCTACTCAGTACTGAGAAAAGTACTCAATACTTATCACCATGTCATATTTCAGTTTTTCTTTTTTAATAAAATAGCAAACTTTTCTACATTTCTGTTTTTTTCTGTCCAGATGGGTGCTGAGTGACATTAATGAGAAATAACATTATTTTTTTTATTTTAGCAAATGGCTGCAATGAAACAAAGAGTGAGAAGTTTAAAGGGGTCTGAATACTTTGTACTCACTGAATGTATATGTTAGTATTTGCAAAATACTCTAATTGGCTGAGGATGACTGTTTTTATTTACATGATCTTGTCCGATCAAAGGTCCGGCTGCTCTCTGTGGCCACTCAGCACGACGATCTGGAGAGCGTATGTTACCTGCTGAAAGAAGCCCGGGTCAGCGTGCCTCAGGAACCGTCCAACCAGAACCCAGCGGTGCTGGCGGCCCAGCTCGGCCACACCAGTCTGGTCAGAGAGCTGCTGGACTCCATACCCGGTGGGAGGACACTTCATCACCGATGAGTTCATGACTAAACCGACTCCAGCAAGTCTCTGTTGGGTGGTAACGTGAAAAGCAGTGTGTTGATGATCCTGCTCTGACTCTGGCTGCCCTCAGCTCCCACTCTGAGGAGAGACCTCCTCAACTGCATGCTGGCCACTTCCTGCCAGCAGGGTCACCTGGACGTGGTTCGTCTGCTCGTCCACGGCTATGACGCTGACGTCAAGGACTTCGCCATCCACTGTGATGACTTCGCCATCATCAACGGGCTGCCGCTGTACGCTGCTGCACAAGCAAGTAGGGAAACTCGCACAGATACACGGGCCTGAGTATGTGAGTAACCAGGACCGAGCCCAGTGGACGATGTCAGGTGTGCTTTATCTTCCAGGTAATGAGGAGGTCGCTCACTTCCTGCTTCAGAGCGGTGCAGGATTCTCCTCCTACACCCTAATGGACTACCCCGACTTCAGCAAACGTCTCCTCAGACTCAAGCTGCAGGAACGCTGCGCTAAAAACGGAGATGAGGTGTGTGTCCAAGCTAATCCAAGCTAGCCTCAGACATGTGACGTGGCTGCACCAATCAGAATGCAGCCGAGCAGAACCCACATCCTGTAAAGTGTCCTGGGAGATCAGGTCTGTCGGAGAAAGTTAAAACTGTGTGTGTGTGTGCAGGCTGTCAGTGTGTGCTGGAGTGGTCTGCAGCTGCCCTGGTTGGACCTGGACTGGTTCATGGACGTCTCCTCACAGATCACCCACCTGGACCTGTCGTCCAACAGCCTGACGACTCTGCCCTCCGTGGTTCCCTGGGGTCTCATCCATCTGAAGACTCTGGACCTTCAAGACAACGCTCTGAAGGAGATGCCGGTCGCTCTGAACTCCCAGGACGTCATCAGCTCCAGGTATCAGCCTTCCTCCGACCCAACATTTAACACTGACACTGAATGTTAAACTAAATTAGTGGATTTATCTCAGTTCTGGAATCTGTGCAGACTTTGGTTCCAGCGGATTCTTCCTTGGTTCATCCCAACTGAGTTGGAAATGAGCGCACGACTGTCTAACTTGTGGTGTCCCATTGTTAAATATTCAAATTCAAATTAGTATAAATACAATACAGTTAAGTATGCAAATGAATATGAATACAATCCCATTGATTAATATGCAAATGCATATAAATACAATCTATTAAATATGCAAGTAAATGTTACATTATTGATACATGTTAATCATTGATAAATATGCACTAGTGCGAATGCAATATCATTAAATATGGAAATGTGTATAAACACAATCCCATTGCTAAATATGCAAATGACTATTAATACAATTCAATGGTAAATATACAAATTAGCATGACAAAGTCCCATTCATAAATATGCAAATGAATGAATGAATGAATGAATGCAGCCCCATTAATGAATATGCAAATGAGTGAGTACAATCAATGTATTACAGTGTGTTTAGACCAAGCACGATTTGGGCGTCAGGTTTACATGCAAAGTCATGTAAACCTGACGCCCAAAACGCGGCGCGTTTCGCCCGACGCGCAAAACGCGCCACAAGAAAGGCCGACACGCGTCAAGGAGCGTTGGCCTTTCTTGCGGCGCGTTTCGCGCGTCGGGCGCGGCGCGTCTAGAGCATTAGTGCGTCGAGTTTTGAGATGTTGCGCGTCAGACGCCGGAGTTGGAAAATCTGAACTTTGGCGTCTTGACGCGGGGGCGTCGACCAATCAGAGCGAGTCATGACACAGACACACATTTTCTGACAGGAGAGGAAACACCCAGAAAAACCAGGGGAACCTCCTCTCTATCTGAAGACAGAGGAGGATAAACTGTGATCTGTGTCCGGTCCTGGTTTCTGAACGGTGGTTTGATGACCTGCTGTCCTGATGGGATGTACTGGGCTGATAATGCTGCCCCGCATCAGGACAGCGGGACGTTAAACTGGGCCGAATCAGACGGCTGAAAGTGCCGCTTGCCAGCGGCTCTTGATGAAAATCATCACAGTCAGAAAACCTGGATTTATTTTGTGAACCGGACACAGAGCAGAGATGTCCGACGACAACGTTCCCTGCTTTATTTATCACATAAAGCCGAGCCGCTCTCTCTCCTGCATCTGCCATGGTGCAGACAGAGCGGTGACAGGAAAAAGAGAAGCCAGAGGCTCCTCCCACGGCGCGGCGAGCGCGGCTTGGCTGGGCATCTCTCGCCGCGCGTCAGAGCGTCAAGACGCGAGTAAACAGGCGTCGGACTTTTAATGACACGGCGTCCAACTTTGGGCGTCGGGCGCGTTTTTGACGCCCAAGTCGCGCTTAGTCTGAACACACTGTTATTCAAATAAGTAATACAATCCAATAAATATGCAAACAAGTGTTAATACAATCATTAATAAATATGCAAATAAGTATTAATACTATTCATCAATAGATATGCAAATTAGTATGAGTGCAGTCCCATTCCTGAATATGGAAATGAGTTAATTCAAATTAGTGTTAAAATAATCCATTATTAAATATGCAAATCAGTAAAAATGCAGTATTGCTATGCAAATGAGTATGAATGTATTATTGATGTGAAAATAAAAATACAATGCATTAATAAATATGCAAATCAGTATGAAACAATTCCATCAATAATTTTTACATTGGAGTATTAATTTAAACTATTTTTCATCTTTGGAAACTGTTTTTTTTGACGAGCCAAACTGGAATAACACACACACCTTGTGATTACCTATCAAAGGTTAGAAAATTAAACTCTTCCAAAGGTGGTTCCTTTTCTATTTTCTCCCATATTTGGCTTTTGGTATTGTTTCAGGACTGTACAGACCACGTAGCTTCACATGTCCTGCAGATGAAACTAAAGGCTGCAGGACACCGTCTTCCTGATCCGTTTGTGTTTCTGACTGAACTGGTTTTATTTTCTGGTCCCAACGTTTCCCTGATCAGAGACAAATAACCTGATATTTCACAATATCTCCCAGATAAGTCATTAACTCTCAGCAACACCACAGCTGTCTCTGTTAGCATTAGCTAGCATGAACCACAGCGGTCTCTGTTAGCATTGGCTAGCATGAACCACGGCTGTCTCTGTTAGCATTAGCTAGCATGAACCACAGCTGTCTCTGTTAGCATTAGCTAGCATGAACCACAGCTGTCTCTGTTAGCATTAGCTAGCATGAACCACAGCTGTCTCTGTTAGCATTAGCTAGCATGAGAACGTTATGCGGTGCGTCATTTTCGGGGGCATAGATCCGTGAAATAAAGTGTCAGATTAATGAGTGTTCACCATAATTTACCGTGTTTTTGTTGTTGGGGATTAAATCCAGTGTTTTCTCCACCGTGGCAGCAAGTTATTCCTCCTGTGCTCTGATTGGCCAATTTTCCTCCCCGATACGAACACACTGACATCAGTGGACTGAGCAGCACCGTCCACGTTTGTCACAGACAGCAGAAATCTTCATGAAATAAATGTCTGTGATCTTCTTCTTCACTTATTACCACATTAAAGTTTTCCTCTGATGTTCCAACAACCAGGAATGTGACGTCCTTCCACATTTCCTCCATGTTGGGAAGAAAAACGTCCGATTCTCATCTGTTCTATTTACACGTGCAGAAACGCCCCCCAGGCAATGGCGGATGGTCTAGTTGTGGCGTTTGGCCAGATTAGTCTCTAGGTTTCAAATGATACATAATACAGGATTAGTCATACAATTGGTACACCAATGTTAGAAACCTCTTATTTCTATATGTAACTTGAAAAAAGGTTTCCATGTAGCATAAAAATGTTTGAATTCTTTTCTAGAGTAACATATCTTTTCTCGTACCAAATGATGCTGAAGATTATTGATCCACATCTTAAAAGTTGGGAGAAGTTTCTACTTCCACTAAAATCAACCCAGTCCAATTGTGGAAGTCTTTTAGAATTCTGACTGTTTTAGAAATTTTCTGCCCATTCATGCTCCTGTGACAAAAAAACATCAGTCCATGCCATCAATTATAGACGGTGCTTTTCATGAATGGGCTCATGGAGGAGTTGCCACAATAGAAAATCTTTTTATTGATAATGTTTTGCATCTTTCGATCAACTAAAGCTTAAATATAACATCCCAAACTCATTTTTTTAGATTTTTGGCTCCTACTCTCAGATCAAATCAGTCATTCACTTTCCAGCCCAGCCGCCTTCCTCCTATTAATCCTCCATGTTTATGTTGCTGTTGTAAGGTCCTTTTCCGTATTCGAGGGCTTTTTTGTTCCATATAAATCCTGACACTGAATTGTCCATTGACATTAAAAAGGATTTAGATAGTCTTCTTCAAAATTATTCATACCTTCCAGTTAAAGAAGGAAAAAAATCAGCTGTCAGTGAAATAAGTTGAAATGAACAAAAGAAATAATAAATAAAAATTCTATGAAAATCATGACATTGACTTTGAATTGTGGTTCAAAAGAAATAAAAAAAAAACACACACAAAGAATAAAACAAGGAAACAAGCATGATGTGGGTCCGAAGCTAAAATTTTATTAAAGGGACTTGAGGCAAGATTAAGAAACAAAACTCGCGACTGGCGCTTCAGGTACCTGCAGCCACGAGCCAAGCCGTCACGGGAGCACAAACTGAAGCTATAATGTTGTTTACTCACCTTTTTCTTCGTAGTTCCACGTTTTAGTGTCTGTCAGTTGATCTGGATCGTTTGCTGACGGCAGAAAAATCCATAACTATCTCTTACAGTGTTTTAATTTAACGCGACCATCTTCTTCATTTGCCGTCATGTCCGCAGGGCAGCGCGGGAAATTCGGACACAGCCTGTTCAAGGTAACGGAGAGAAACGTGGGTGGAAACGTGATTTTTGGTATTTAGCACTTCATCACCCACTAGTATTAAAAAAATGGACATGCATGTTTGTTTTTTTTCTAAGTTCCTGCCTCTAGTCCCTTTAAGCAAAACTTCGAGGCAATCACTGCAATCAGGTGTTTCTGTAATGTTCAAAAAGATTTCTGCACCTGTTGACAGGTATGTAGGTCCACTGTTCATGGGAAAGGTGCTCTAATATGTCTCGGGCATTTTATTTGTTTTTTCTTATTATTGTATCCAACCTCAATTTAAAAGCAATATTTTATATCACTAAATTATTATTTTGTACTTTCTTTCTTTATTATTAGTTTCTTTAGTTTCTAGTCATTTGAATTACGATTGTAAATTTAGCCTTTTCTTTAAAGTGATGCCGTGTAACTTTAGGACCCAATGTTAGCCAAGTATTATGATACATTTTATTCTAACATTATTATTAATATAAGTAACTCTCGCTAATTTCTGCGGTCAATATAGAGCACTTGATGCATGTCGTTGCTCAAAGGGGGCTGCCATTCTCAAAAACCAGGCATTGTAACTTCTCAGGAGTGGGTCGTCTCTCATTGGATCATGTAACCTGGAGCGCTTTGATTAATGGCTTGATGACTTAAAAATCAGCTTTTCAAAGTGGTCTGCAACACTTTTCCAAAACACAGACTGAGACTGTTTAATTTTGAGACAGTTGTGGCGCCTGTGGTAAGTTACAGGTTTAGTGCCCATAGGGGCCAAAAGTTACACGGTAAAACTTTAATTGGAGGGTATGGATCATTTTGAGGAAGACTGTGGGTATAGGGGTATGCACTGAAATATGAACAGGAATTTGGGTGAAACATTCATTTCAATTATGTTAATTCTGCCTTCTAATGACAGGAGGAGTAAACTCCAACAGTCCATATCTTGCTTAAGGTGAGTCAATAGTGGTGAAAAGTTAGCTTTGAATAAGCCTGCAAAGGCTTGTGTTAATCAGATTCCTAAGGATTTGAATTTTTTTAGACTGAATTTAAGTGGAAATAAACCAAAGTCAAGTCTGCTAAGCTGCTACATTCACTGAAATTTTGAATCCAGATATTTTGACAAATTCTTCAAGCAGGTTGAGAGTATTTGGTAGACTAGTTAAAGGATGAGACAGATAATAAAGAATGCCATCGGCATATAATGATACCTTATTAATAGAGTTGTATCTCTGTATTACCTTCATATTGACTTCACCACATAATGCTAAGTCCAGTGGTTCAGTCGCAGTAGCAAATAGGAGTAGTGACAGAGGACAACCCTGCCAGGTGCTACGATGGAGATGCAAACAAGAGGAGAGGTTGTTGTTTGTTCGAACAGCCAAGTGGAGAAGAATACAGAACTTCAATCCAGGAAATTAATTTTTCACCAAAGCCATATTGTTTAAGAGTATAGAAGAGATAATCCCACTCCACCCGATCAAACGCTTTGTCAGCGTCAAGCAATAGTAATATTTCTGGAACGTTGGGTGGAATGGGACTGTAAAGAATATTGAATAGTTGTCTAATCTTACAAAAGGAGTGACAACCAGGAGAACATTAAAAACAGGAACTTCTGACTAATATTCTACTGCTGTGTTGAAGTTAACAACTGTGCTAGTTGGCATTAGTGTCTTACCTTGGAACAAATAGTTTGTTCAGTTCCATGTTCAGTCTAATTCAGTTGCGAGTGAAGACTTTCACACTGTTTAATCCATATTCCACATCGTTTAATCCAAGTTCCACATGATTTAATCCATATTCCACACCGTTTAATCCAAGTTCCACATGATTTAATCCATATTCCACACCGTTTAATCCAAGTTCCACATGATTTAATCCATATTCCACACCGTTTAATCCAAGTTCCACATGATTTAATCCATATTCCACACCGTTTAATCCAAGTTCCACATGATTTAATCCATATTCCACACCGTTTAATCCAAGTTCCACATGATTTAATCCATATTCCACACTGTTTAATCCAAGTTCCACATGATTTAATCCATATTCCACACCGTTTAATCCAGGTTCCACATGATTTAATCCATATTCCACACCGTTTAATCCAAGTTCCACATGATTTAATCCATATTCCACAGCGTTTAATCCAAGTTCCACATGATTTAATCCATATTCCACACTGTTTAATCCATATTCCACATCTCTCCACTTGTGTTTTTTGGTTTTGAGAAGGCAAAAAGAACACCACCCAACGTTCTGGATATCTGTCATCAGACTTGAAAATCCCGCCGATGCCCTATCTATGGAAGTGAAGTTTGCCAGAAACTCCTTTCCTTAGTTACTGTTGCTAATTTATGATTGGTCAGTGGCGGTTATAGGGTGGGGCTGGCAAAGGGTCAATTGAGACTAGAGCAATGGCGGTGCCGAAAGATGGCGCAACACACAAAACACCCATCGGATTAGTCTATATGATTTTATTTGTTGCTGCAGGTACGCCTTCATGGATTCCCACACTGACATTCCTGCGGTCTGATTATGCTCGAAGAAGAAATTTATTTTTTGAAGAGATACATTTAATGAAGTCTTCATCCGAAAGTAATAAAGTAATAAGACCAGGGTGAAAGGTTTTTATCCAAAAAGAAATAGTCTGTGCACGAGTATGTTCCATGGACTGGAGAAAAGAAGAATAAAAATTGTGAAACAGTCTTTTAGAGGGGGAAGTGGAAGGGCTGTCTAGCCCTTGAAATGGAGCTTTTCCAGGGGCACAATAGAAAATGATATTACCCACAATTTCAGGTGAAATAAGGGAAAAATGGTGAGAAATTCGGCAGCCATAGAAACACACAAATGTATTTTTTTGTAAATAAAATATGAAAATCACTATTTTAAGCTCTCTATAATGTATTACAGTTTTATAACAAATGTGATAAAATTGCCAGTTTTGTAACGTTACGTACATCTGCTTACGTCTGTAACGTAACGTTAACATTAAGGTTGAGTCGAAGGCGTCTTTTCCTTTCACTTTTAAGTTTTTTTTGGCCCAAAACTGAAAAATATTCACTCAGGAAAGGGAGATTATTGCTGCTGCAGACGAGGCTGAAGTTAGCAGCTACTTCTTTCACAGCTTCTGTTTGGATTTTGGCTTAAAGGGCAATTCCACTCAAATAATTTTCTACTGACAACATTTAACGAGGTCCTGTGTAAAAACTACAACACGCAGACTTTTCCAACCTGGACTCAGATGTTCTTTAGGGACTGTAGGTTAATTCAAGCACAGTTTCTGATTTGTGAAACCTATAAATGAATAAATGAGGAGAAAATGAGAACAAATGAGGAGAAGAAAACAAATGAGGAGAAAAGGAGAACAAGTGATGAGGAGAAGAGAACAAATAGGAGAGAAGAGAATGAAATTAGGAAGAAAAAGAAAAGCAAATGATGAGATAAGAAGAGCAGGTGAGAAGAACATGTGATGATGAGGAGGGTCAGTGATGAGTCAAAGAGAAGACAAAAGGTGAATACTGAACTGTTCTGTGTGAGTGCAGCGAATGTGTTTTAGCAACACAATGGTCAACACTTCATTGTTGATTTTTTTTTATTTTTATATATATATACTTGTATGATCCCTGAGGGGAAATTAGGGCTCTGCATTTCACCATCTCTGTACTGTGAGTATCAGAGAGCAGTGGGCTGCTACTTAAAGCGCCCGGGGAGCAGTTGGTGGGGGGTTAAGGACCTTGCTTAGGGGTCCACAGTGGTCCACCCAGGGGTCGTGTCGGGGAATTGAACCCGGGTCCTCTGCGCCCAAACCCACGACGCTACCACTAACAAACTACTTTTGTGGTTAATTAATTTTTTTTAAATTAAAATGACAATTTATCCTCTCCATTATGTCCATTATTGCCTTCTAAGACACATTTTTGTGGCGAGAGACTAAAGAAAAGCTTGTCTAATCTTTTCAAATTTACACCTAGTGCGACTTCGGGCTAAGTCCAGGTTGTCCTTAAAGGCTGGACGACAGCTCAAAAGAAAATATGACCCTATGGAGACGGAGATACTTGTGGAAGAGGGAAATTCAAATATAATTTAAAATAGGTAGATAAATATAAAATGAAAATAATCCAGCAGGTATCTGTGCGGAGTCTCAGAAGTGTCCAGTTCATGAGGACATGGATCAGGGGAACAGATGAAGCTGTCTGAAGCTGGAAGATGGTCTCTGACATGTAAACGTACGAGCTGCTGCTCTGTGACACGATGCCAACGAGTCCAGCAGCCGCGGCTGGAGGAGCCGCTGTGATCCTGTCCAGCTGCTACCATCCAGGTTGAAGCGAGACATTAAAGCAGCTTTAGTTCTCGTGAAGCTGCAGCGGCTGCAGATGTTCTGTTATGTGTTATGTGTCTGTAATCCAGCATTGTCCCCCTCAGAAGCTGAAGCTGACGCTTGCACCTGCTCTTCACGCCTACTAAGAATACACGCACGCACCTTTAAAAGACAACCTTTATATCACACTGTTAGTGGATCAGTTTGTACTTTTTTTGTGTGTGGAGTGAGATAGCTCACGTTTTATATGTGCAAACCTTTTGATAGATTCAGTATTGCAGGAACTATTTTGCCCATTTATCAGGTGGTGTCCTCGTTGGTCCTGTCAGTAAATCAGCTGCAGCAGGTTTCTGCGCGTGCAGCCAAGTCAGCGCTCGTTTTAGTGCACGCAAACGTTTCATAAATCAGGGCCCAAGTGTTGTCATTTCCTTGAACCCAGTAGTTTGTGGGTGTGTAGTGCAGTAATCTGTGTGGTTCTGGGTTTGATCGCTGACGGGGTTTGTGTTTAATGATGTGGAACTATTATTGACTCCTTTCTCTTGGTGAGTGGAGGGCGGGGCTGTGAAAGTAATAAAGAGTAATTCCTGGTAATTGTCGTCGAGGTAATGTCTCCAGCTACATCTTACAGTCGCACTTTATTTTGATGATGTGTGTTCTGCTGTTCTCTGAGCAAAGCGCTGGAAGCGTGATGTCATCGGTCACCGGTAGATGGGTGAGCCCTCTCTCTCCTTCTCTCCAGTCTGCAGCAGGTGAATCTTTCTCAGAACCAGCTGAGAAGTTTACCAACGGGACTTCTCCATCTGACCCGCCTCCAGAAGCTGTCTGCAGCCCGGAACCAGCTCTCGGTCCTGTTTGACCTGCCTGACAGTAAGTTCAGCTCACGTCTCCATCCTGGAAATGTCCTAGTCTTCATCGTGGTTCTTCATCATGCGTCGGCTCGTTTCCCACCTTCTCAGGAGGAGGTGAAGACGATATTATCTGGCATGGAGACAGTTTTGGTAGCTCATCCAGGGGGTTGGGTCCAGATAAGATCTGATCTGGGTCAGCATCATGTGTTTGTTCTGGTCTGCAGCAGTGAACTGGATCGGTCTGCGGAAGCTGGAGGAGCTGGACGTGTCCGACAACTGTCTGAGCAGTCTGCCCACGGCCGTCATGCACTGTCTGAAGTCGCTGCGCTCGCTGGACGTGAGCAGGAACAAACTCAGCTCCTTCCCTGATCCGTGGGCCTGTCCGCTGGTAAGAAAGCCATCCCACAAACCACTTCTGTTTTCTGTTGCTGTGGAAAGTCTGGAGGCGGTTTGCAGGTCCGCTTCCCTGACTGGTGATTCATTTACAGATAAACAGCTGCTGATTCATCCAGCCCATCATAACCCACTTAAAACAAATCCACCATGTGATCCAGTCCAGTTTAGAGATGCACCGATCCAGTTTTTTCAGTCTGATACCGATCCCATCCTACTGTTGAATAAATGAAGCTTGCCATGTGAGTGAAAGCATCAGGTTTGACATAAACATTTAGCCTTGTTAAAAAAAGGTTGCAAATTACCACTGATAGAAATGTACTTCATATTATTTATTAATGAATAACAGAGTGTACATTAGCAGCAAAAAGAAATAGATAACATTTCCACATAAAGTGAATAGTAACGCATTTTATTTATGCTTTTATATGCTTTTATTTATACTTTACATTTGTAAAACAAATCTCAAAGTGCTACAGAGGAAAAGTTTAAAGTTAAAGTGCACTGCAAACAGATCATTTAAAATGTAGCAGCTGCCTAAAATCTAACGAGTGATGGCTTAATTAACTTGTTCAAAAATACAAAATAACAGAAGTAACATGTAAACAGTGCAAACCGATATTCAAAAAACGAATCTCATATTAAACAGCAGCTCAGAAGTGACGCGATGGCTGTAACTGTGTGGCTGCGTATGATTCCCATAAAAGAGAAATGACTTGATCAGAATGCTGGATCAGCCTCATTCATCCGATATCCGATCCAGGTCTCGGTCCGGTGCATCTCTAGTCTGCTTTAATGACTGTGTTCATGTAAACCAGGTCATAAAAGAATAAAACCAGTGGACTGGATCAGATCTGCTCTGAATCCTCCATCCTGGGCTGAACCCAGAGACAGTGGACAGGAGAACCTCCATCAGAACCAGAACCAGGAGGAAAAACCTCCATCAGAGCCAGAACCAGGAGGGAAAACCTCCATCAGAAGCAGAACCAGGAGGGAAAACCTCCATCAGAACCAGAACCAGGAGGGAAAACCTCCATCAGAACCAGAACCAGGAGGGAAAACCTCCATCAGGACCAGGACCAGGAGGGAAAACCTCCATCAGGACCAGAACCAGGAGGGAAAACCTCCATCAGAACCAGAACCAGGAGGGAAAACCTCCATCAGAACCAGAACCAGGAGGAAAAACCTCCATCAGGGCCAGAACCAGGAGGGAAAACCTCCATCAGAACCAGAACCAGGAGGGAAAACCTCCATCAGAACCAGAACCAGGAGGGAAAACCTCCATCAGAACCAGAACCAGGAGGGGAAAACCTCCATCAGGACCAGGACCAGGAGGGAAACCTCCATCAGGACCAGGAACCAGGAGGGAAAACCTCCATCAGAACCAGAACCAGAAGGGAAAACCTCCATCAGAACCAGAACCAGGAGGAAAAACCTCCATCAGAGCCAGAACCAGGAGGGAAAACCTCCATCAGAAGCAGAACCAGGAGGGAAAACCTCCATCAGGACCAGAACCAGGAGGGAAAACCTCCATCAGAACCAGAACCAGGAGGGGAAAACCTCCATCAGGACCAGAACCAGGAGGAAAACCTCCATCAGAACCAGAACCAGGAGGGAAAACCTCCATCTGGACCCGAACCAGGAGGGAAAACCTTCATCTGGACCAGAACCAGAAAGGAAAACCTCCATCAGAAGCAGAACCAGGAAGGAAAACCTCCATCAGAACCAGAACCAGGAGGGAAAACCTCCATCAGAACCAGAACCAGAAGGGGAAAACCTCCATCAGAACCAGAACCAGGAGGAAAAACCTCCATCAGTACCAGAACCAGGAGGGAAAACCTCCATCAGAACCAGAACCAGGAGGGAAAACCTCCATCAGGACCAGGACCAGGAGGGAAAACCTCCATCAGAACCAGAACCAGAAGGGAAAACCTCCATCAGAACCAGAACCAGGAGGGAAAACCTCCATCAGGACCAGGACCAGGAGGAAAACCTCCATCAGAACCAGAACCAGGAGGGAAAACCTCCATCAGGACCAGGACCAGGAGGGAAAACCTCCATCTGGACCAGAACCAGGAGGGAAAACCTTCATCTGGACCAGAACCAGAAAGGAAAACCTCCATCAGAAGCAGAACCAGAAAGAAAAAACCTCCATCAGAACCAGAACCAGGAGGGAAAACCTCCATCAGAACCAGAACCAGGAGGGAAAACCTCCATCTGGACCCGAACCAGGAGGGAAAACCTTCATCACAACCAGAACCAGGAGGGAAAACCTTCATCAGAACCAGAACCAGGAGGGAAAACCTCCATCTGGACCCGAACCAGGAGGGAAAACCTTCATCACAACCAGAACCAGGAGGGAAAACCTTCATCAGAACCAGAACCAGGAGGGAAAACCTTCATCAGAACCAGAACCAGGAGGGAAAACCTTCATCAGGACAAGGACCAGGAGGGAAAACCTCCATCAGAACCAGAACCAGGGGGAAAACCTCCATCAGAACCAGGACCAGGAAGGAAAACCTCCATCTGAACCAGAACCTGGAAGGAAAACCTCCATCTGGACCAGAACCAGGAGGGAAAACCTTCATCAGGACAAGAACCAGGAGGGAAAACCTCCATCAGAACCAGGACCAGGAAGGAATACCTCCATCTGAACCAGAACCTGGAAGGAAAACCTCCATCTGGACCCGAACCAGGAGGGAAAACCTTCATCTGGACCAGAACCAGGAAGGAAAACCTCCATCTGGACCCGAACCAGGAGGGAAAACCTTCATCTGGACCAGAACCAGGAGGGAAAACCTCCATCAGAACCAGAACCAGGAGGGAAAACCTCCATCTGGACCAGAACCAGGAAGGAGAAGGAGAGGTCCAATCTCCCTGGACCGGTTGGGGTGGAGAGGACAGGAAAGAGGTCCACCAGGAGCAGGACTGTAAGCCGGGAGACCTGCTGAGGAAGAAGAAGAGAAACATGAGCCCAGTGCATCATGGGATATCCCCCAGCAGCCTCGGTCTGTAGCAGCAGGACTACAGGGACGGATCAGGGGTCACCGAGCCAGACCTGACTAAAAGATGGTCTGAGGTTTTTAAGAAGGTGGACTGGGAGCTGGTTCTGCTTCCTGATTCCAGACCAGGAGCTGCTCTCCTGGGTCGGTGTGTGGATGGTGAGGACGGGATCTGGACTCTGAGAGATCTGGATCTAAACAACTGTCCTCCTTCTGTCCCCCGTTTAGAAGCAGTGCAGGGCTTCTTCTAATCTCATCGAGACTCTTCCAAACACCATCTCCATCTTCTGGAGGACTCAGCTGCAGGAGGTGGACTTCTCTGACAACATCCTGAAGGAGCTCCCCTCGTACATCTTTGAGCTGGAGGTAGGAACCAGATCTGTGGATCCAGATCTCTTTCTGGATGTGACCTGCTCCCACATGGTTGTGTCTTTTCCAGAACTGTTGTTTCTGCAGACCTGGGTCTGTTCCAGGATCAGGTTTAAGGTCTCTGCAGACCTGGTTCTGTTCCAGGATCAGGTTTAAGGTCTCTGCAGACCTGGGTCTGTTCCAGGATCAGGTTTAAGGTCTCTGCAGACCCGGGTCTGTTCCAGGATCAGGTTTAATGTCTCTGCAGACCTGGGTCTGTTCCAGGATCAGGTTTAAGGTCTCTGCAGACCTGGGTCTGTTCCAGGATCAGGTTTAAGGTCTTTGCAGACCTGGGTCTGTTCCAGGATCAGGTTTAAGGTCTCTGCAGACCTGGGTCTGTTCCAGGATCAGGTTTAAGGTCTCTGCAGACCCGGGACTGTTCCAGGATCAGGTTTAATGTCTCTGCAGACCTGGGTCTGTTCCAGGATCAGGTTTAAGGTCTCTGCAGACCTGGGTCTGTTCCAGGATCAGGTTTAATGTCTCTGCAGACCCGGGTCTGTTCCAGGATCAGGTTTAAGGTCTCTGCAGACCTGGGTCTGATCCAGGATCAGGTTTAAGGTCTTTGCAGACCCGGGTCTGTTCCAGGATCAGGTTTAAGGTCTCTGCAGACCTGGGTCTGTTCCAGGATCAGGTTTAATGTCTCTGCAGAACCGGGTCTGTTCCAGGATCAGGTTTAATGTCTCTGCAGACCTGGGTCTGATCCAGGATCAGGTTTAAGGTCTCTGCAGACCTGGGTCTGATCCAGGATCAGGTTTAAGGTCTCTGCAGAACCGGGTCTGTTCCAGGATCAGGTTTAAGGTATCTGCAGACCCGGGTCTGTTCCAGGATCAGGTTTAATGTCTCTGCAGACCCGGGTCTGTTCCAGGATCAGTTTTAAGGTCTCTGCAGACCTGGGTCTGATCAAGGATCAGGTTTAAGGTCTTTGCAGATCCGGGTCTGTTCCAGGATCAGGTTTAAGGTCTCTGCAGACCTGGGTCTGATCCAGGATCAGGTTTAAGGTCTTTGCAGACCTGGGTCGGTTCCAGGATCAGGTTTAAGGTCTCTGTAGACCCGGGTCTGATCCAGGATCAGGTTTAAGGTCTCTGTAGAACCGGGTCTGTTCCAGGATCAGGTTTAAGGTCTCTGCAGACCCGGGTCTGTTCCAGGATCAGGTTTAAGGTCTCTGTAGAACCGGGTCTGTTCCAGGATCAGGTTTAAGGTCTCTGTAGAACCGGGTCTGATCCAGGATCAGGTTTAAGGTCTCTGCAGACCTGGGTCGGTTCCAGGATCAGGTTTAAGGTCTCTGTAGAACCGGGTCTGATCCAGGATCAGGTTTAAGGTCTCTGTAGAACCGGGTCTGTTCCAGGATCAGGTTTAAGGTCTCTGCAGACCCGGGTCTGATCCAGGATCAGGTTTAAGGTCTCTGTAGAACCGGGTCTGTTCCAGGATCAGGTTTAAGGTCTCTGCAGACCCGGGTCTGTTCCAGGATCAGGTTTAAGGTCTCTGCAGACCCGGGTCTGTTCCAGGATCAGGTTTAAGGTCTCTGCAGAACCGGGTCTGATCAAGGATCAGGTTTAAGGTCTCTGCAGACCTGGGTCTGTTCCAGGATCAGGTTTAAGGTCTCTGCAGAACCGGGTCTGTTCCAGGATCAGGTTTAATGTCTCTGCAGACCCGGGACTGTTCCAGGATCAGGTTTAAGGTCTCTGCAGACCTGGGTCTGATCAAGGATCAGGTTTAAGGTCTCTGTAGAACCGGGTCTGTTCCAGGATCAGGTTTAAGGTCTCTGCAGACCTGGGTCTGATCAAGGATCAGGTTTAAGGTCTCTGTAGAACCGGGTCTGTTCCAGGATCAGGTTTAAGGTCTCTGCAGAACCGGGTCTGTTCCAGGATCAGGTTTAAGGTCTCTGCAGACCCGGGTCTGTTCCAGGATCAGGTTTAAGGTCTCTGCAGACCTGGTTCTGTTCCAGGATCAGGTTTAAGGTCTCTGCAGAACTGGGTCTGTTCCAGGATCAGGTTTAAGGTCTCTGCAGACCTGGGTCTGATCCAGGATCAGGTTTAAGGTCTCTGCAGACCTGGGTCTGATCCAGGATCAGGTTTAAGGTCTCTGCAGACCTGGGTCTGTTCCAGGATCAGGTTTAAGGTCTCTGCAGACCTGGGTCTGTTCCAGGATCAGGTTTAAGGTCTCTGCAGACCTGGGTCTGTTCCAGGATCAGGTTTTCCGTTCCACAAACGGAGGTAACTGAACCCAGATGAAGAGCAGGAACTCAAGTCCGGTTCACAAGAGGGGGGACTTAAACCCTCGTATAGTTGCCATGGTAACAGGCTCTGAAACTTACCTGGTCGGGACCCTTCATTCGTTCAGTCAGCGGGACTTCATCCTTGGCAGACTGAAGTCCGGGACGACAGCCTGCATGAGGACCTGGAATCCTCCGGCCCGGGTCCTGGACTGTCCCTCTTCCACCAGTTCTACCCGGTCTTATGTGAACAGGACAGCATTCAGACGTAGACCTTCTCCACGCCGTCAAACTCCCATATGAGGCTGTAGAAGCTCTCGTTCCATCCTATGACGAGACTCCACCCTCACATCTACGTTGCCATGGTGACTCGTTGAATCGGGGCTCCATTGGTGCTGGCTTGTGATCCTGGTGGTGCTCGTGTTGAACCCGGGTTGAACTACCCTGAGTTGATTAAACCAACTCGGATCAGCTGTTCTGGAACTGAAAACTCAGTTTCTCATCTCATGGTGGATCAACTCTGAGTTCAGGGTTACACTCAGAGTTTGTTGAACCTGCTTCGTGAAACCTGCAGACTCGGACCTGATCTGGTCTCACCTTTATGCTTTCATAGCAGCACCTCCTGCTGATGATGAAGCTGCAGCTGTTAAACCATCCAAAGTTACATTTGAAATCCAGCGCAGAAGGTGGTGGTGTCCTGAAAAACAAGGGGTTAGAAAATGTGGGACCAGAACAGTGGGTCTAAATCTGTGGTTCTCCGGTCTGCAGAGACATGATCTCCGTTTGCTCTGGTTCCACTCTCCTGTGTGTGGTTCTGCAGGTCACCTGCAGGTGGCGCAGCTGGAACCTTTTATTAAATTTTTTTCTTTCTTTCTCTTCTCGCCTCTGTTAATTTGTCTATGTTCTCCTCTGTTCTCTGAGTCATGTTCTCCTTTTATGTCCCTCTGTTCCTGACTTTCCTTCTCAGCTCTCCTCTGTTCTCCTGTGATCTACAGTGAGTACGGAAAGTATTCACACCCCTTTAAACTTCTCACTCTTCGTTTCATTGCAGCCATTTGCTAAAATAAAAACTAATCATGTTGTTTCTCATTAATGTCACTCAGCCCCTCATCTGGACAGAAAAAAACAGAAATGTAGAAAAGTTAGCAATTTTATTAAAAAACAAAAACTGAAATATGACATGGTGATGAGTATTGAGTACTTTGCTCAGTACTGAGTAGAAGTACTTCTGAGCTGGTACAGCCATGAGTCTTCTTGGGAATGATGCAACACATGTTCCACACCTGGATTTGGGATCTTCTGGTTCTTCTTGCAGATCCTCTCCAGTTCTGTCAGGTTGGATGGTGAACGGTGGTGTTCAGCCATTTTCAGGTCTCTCAGAGATGCTCAGTTGGGTTTAAGTCAGGGTTCTGGCTGGGCCGGTCCAGAATGGTCCAGAGTGGTTCTGATCCACTCCTTTGTTATTTCAGCTGTGTGTGAGGGTCATTGTCTTGTTGGAAGATGAACCTTCGGCCCAGTCTGAGCTCCTGAACTCTGGAAGAGCTTTTCTTCCAGAATATCTCTGTACTTGGCCGCATTCATCTTTCCTTCAACTGCAACCAGTCGTCCTGTCCCTGCAGCTGAAAAACACCCCCATACCATGATGCTGCCACCACCGTGCTTCACTGTTGGGATGGTATTGGGCAGGTGATGAGCAGTGCCTGGTTTTCTCCACACATACCGCTTAGAATTAACTCCAGAAAGTTCAATCTTGGTCTCATCAGACCAGAGAATCTTATTTCTCACAGTCTGGGAGTCCTTCATGTGTTTTTGGCAAACTCTATGCGGGCTTTCATACGTCTGCACTGAGGAGAGGCTTCCATCGGGCCACTCTGCCATAAAACCCCGACTGGTGGAGGCTGCAGTGATACTGACTTTGTGGAACTTTCTCCATCTCCCTACTGCATCTCTGGAGCTCAGCCACAGTGATCTTTGGCTTCTTCTTTACTCTCTCACCAAGGCTCTTCTCCTACGATTGCTCAGTTTGGCTGGACGGCCGGGTCTAGGAAGAGTTCTGGTCGTCCCAAACTTCTTCCATGTAAGGACTATGGAGGCCACCGTGCTCTTAGGAACCTTTAGTGCTGCAGAAACTCTTTTGTAACCTTGTCCAGATCTGTGTCTCGCCACAATTCTGTCTCTGAGCTCCTTGGACAGTTCCTTCCACCTCTTGATCCTCATTTGCTCTGACATGCACTGTGAGCTGGAAGCTCTTATATAGACAGGTGTGTGTCTTTCCTAATCACGTCCAATCAGTTTAATTAAACACAGCTGGACTCCAATGAAGAAGTAGAACCATCTCAAGGAGGATCTGAAGAAATGGACAGCATATGAGTTAAATATGAGTGTTACTGAGAAGACTAAGTACTTATGACCATGTGATACTTCAATTTGTCTTTTTTTATTAAATTTGAAAAAATTTCTACATTTCTGTTTTTTTTTCTATCTAGATGGGGTGCTGAGTGACATTAATGAGAAATAAAATGTACTTTTTTATTTAGGCAAATGACTGCAATGAAACAAAGAGTAAAAAGTTTAAAGGGGTTTGAATACCTTCCGTAACCACTATAGTTCTCCTCCGTTCTCCATGAGGAGAACAATCATGAAATGATGTTTCTACAGAATGATGTAAATCTGATATGTCTACATCAGACTTCAGTTAAAACTGCTTTCTGTTCATCTGTTCCATCTCTTCCTTTCATGTTCCACATACCTTTATCCTCACCTGTCATACAGTCAGCCAATCAGCTGTCCTATCCTGTCTCCCCCCTCATCCCCCCTCTGCATCCTCCCATCAGGCCATCTCCTCCCTCAGACTCAGTGGGAATCTCATCACATCGCTCCCAGCTCCCAATAAGTGGAAGTGTTCTCAGCTCAGATCCCTCGATCTGTCCAGGAACCAGCTGGGAAAGTAGGTCCACCAACACACCGCCGACATCTGGGGGTGGGTTGGGTGTGTGTGTGTGAGTGTGTGTGGCCGAGTTTATGCTCCATTATGGGGACCATTTTCTGTATTTTACCATCACTGTGAGGACATTTTGTCTTTGTGGGGACATTTTTCCCGGTCCCCACGGGTCCCAACCCCATTTTGATGGTCAAGATTAGGTTTTAGAGATTAAGTTACAATTAGGTTTTGATTAGGATTAGGGCAACAGTTATCAGTTATGGGTGTTAGGTTTAGGGTAAGGGGCTAGGGAATGCATTATGTCATGGATGCACCCCACGGGGATAGTAAACCAGACGTGGTGTGTGTGTGTGTGTGTGCGTGTGTGTGTGTGTGTGTGTGTGTGTGTGTCATCCATGTGGACGTTTTTATTTCCTCATCACTAAATCACTAAAACATTAAAAAGTCAGAGCATTTTGAACTAGGCTCTGAACATGTTTATTTCTGCTGTAAATGTATTTGTTTCTGCTGTAAACTTGTTCATTTCTGCTATAATCATGTTTATTTCTGCTGTAAACATGTTTTTTTCTGCTGTAATTATGTTTACTTCTGTTGTGAAAATGTTTATTTCTGCTGTAAACATGTTTTTTCTGCTATAATCATGTTTATTTCTGCTGTAAACATGTTTTTTTCTGCTGTAATTATGTTTACTTCTGTTGTGAACATGTTTATTTCTGCTCTGAACATGTTTATTTCTGCCGTAAACATGTTTTTTCTGCTGTAAACATGTTTTCTGCTATAATCATGTTTATTTCTGCTGTAAACATGTTTTTTCTGCTGTAAACATGTTTTTTCTGCTATAATCATGTTTATTTCTGCTGTAAACATGTTTTTTTCTGCTGTAATTATGTTTACTTCTGTTGTGAACATGTTTATTTCTGCTGTGAACATGTTTATTCCTGCTGTAAACATTGTGTACGTCACTCAGCCCTGCAGAGGAATGGAAACAAGCCATTCATTTGCTTCAGGTGAGTTTGAGAGGGGATGCATCTAAAAGTTGCGGGACAATGGCTCCAGGACTGGACCTGACCACCCCTGCCTGGCGGATGAAGAGTTTTTCACACATCGGCTTGATTTTGCCACCGGAGTTTGCAGCCTGAGTGCACGGTGATGTCTTCCTTCCGGGAGCTGTAATGTTAAGATGGTGTTCAGACAGCGCTACAGAAGGAAAGGAAAGGGAGGGGATTCTCCATGTTTATTTGAACTTGATTCCTTCATGTTCAACATGGATTTTCAGTACATAATGTAATTACTTACATCTTACTGTCATATTTTATTTAAGTGGAGGCTACATGCTAGGGCTGGGAAACCTGTGCAAACAGGCAGAAGTGTGTTTCAGAGCTGTGAACTTCAGAGACGGAACATGTTGGATTCCTGCTGCTGCTCAACATCATTCCTGGTTTGATACTGGTGATGATGGGATGTGTATTAGACTGAAATCTGGTTCTCTTCCTGCCAAGATGAAGGTGATCCTGCTCACACTGAACCGGCTGCTGTTGGTCCGGTCTTCAGTTTGTCTTCTTGCTGTGTTCCTCACAGAACCGATGAGGGCCCAGAACCAGGAGACTGGCTTTCCTGACCACATGGAACAGGAGGGACCCAGACCCAGGTACATCTGCTTTACATGCAGACCTTAGAACTGTAGGCCAGAATCAGAGGAGGAACTGTGAGGGTCCAGATTATCAGGAGGAGTCTGGACCAGAATGGTTCTGTTCTGACCCACGGCCTGGTTCTCTGTTGGCAGTGTGTCCCATCGACTTCCCCACCATCCTGAAAGATTCCCTGGAAGTTCTGCACCTGAACGACAACCAGCTGGACTGTGTTCCTCAGTCAGTGTGTGGTCTGCTCAACCTGACCGAGCTCTACCTGTCCAGGTGAGTCCGTCTCAGGTTTCAGATTTAAACTTTGTGTTTGGAATAAAAGATTCAACGTTTTAGCTGTGCTTTATTTGGGTGGCAACAATCAGTAGAGGCTTTGAGCTGAATTTCTTCTGGTCATTTTGGGATGCTACACTGGCTAATTTAGGTGCACCAGCAACAAAACCAAACAAAAACCCCTGCAGCTCAGTTTCCCGCGTCGCTCTCAGCAGCTCATTCTAATCATTTTTAATTGGGGCTGATATTCTGGGAAGATATGAAGCTGTGTTTACTCTGCAGTTAGATCTGACTGTTAGCTCTATGTTTAACTCAGATCTGATTCTGGTTATTTTTGTCTTGAAAGGGGGGGCAGATTGATTATTTAAATATCAAGGGTGACCTGACTGTCTGTAATTGCTGAGCAGGCCAGTTCATCAGACAGGCCACTGGGCAAAGTCCCAGTACTCCCAGCAGCAGACTGGCCACTGGGAGCAGATGGCCACTGGTGAAAGTTGCTTTTCTGACGCATTCCGGAAGAAGAAGCCTGAATATTTCTTCCCGGAATGCAGTTCTGCTGCGTTTCGGCTTACTTTCACCTCTGCTGACGCGACAAAGCAGCTTCACTATCATGAAACATGACAAAGAGCATTAAACTGAAACTGGGGGCATGTTAGGAAAGTTTTAAATTCACAATTCCCTTTGTGTTGCCTAGCAACCATGTTATCAACACAGCTGCGGTCCCACTCCGCTCACCCCAGTAGTGTTGCCTAGTAACAATGTTATAAACACAGCTGCTGTAGCGCTCCGCTTGGCCCAGTCGTGTTGCCTAGCAACGTTGTTATAAACACTCTGCTGTCGCGCTCCGCTTGGCCCAGTCGTGTTGCCTAGCAACGTTGTTATAAACACTCTGCTGTCGCGCTCCGCTTGGCCCAGTCGTGTTGCCTAGCAACGTTGTTATAAACACAGCTGCTGTCGCGCTCCGCTTGGCCCAGTCGTGTTGCCTAGCAACGTTGTTATAAACACAGCTGCTGTCGCGCTCCGCTTGGCCCCATCGTGTTGCCTAGCAACGTTGTTATAAACACTCTGCTGTCGGCTCCGCTTGGCCCAGTCGTGTTGCCTAGCAACGTTGTTATAAACACAGCTGCTGTAGGCTCCGCTTGGCCCAGTCGTGTTGCCTAGCAACGTTGTTATAAACACAGCTGCTGTCGCGCTCCGCTTGGCCCAGTCGTGTTGCCTAGCAACGTTGTTATAAACACAGCTGCTGTCGCGCTCCGCTTGGCCCAGTCGTGTTGCCTAGCAACGTTGTTATAAACACAGCTGCTGTCGCGCTCCGCTTGGCCCAGTCGTGTTGCCTAGCAACGTTGTTATAAACACAGCTGCTGTCGCGCTCCGCTTGGCCCAGTCGTGTTGCCTAGCAACGTTGTTATAAACACAGCTGCTGTAGCGCTCCGCTTGGCCCAGTCGTGTTGCCTGGCTGTAGCTTGCTACTATAGTTAGTGAGCAGACAGCAGTGACGTCAGAGGCTTGAACAGACTCAGAGCTCCATCTAGTGGACAAGCGGTGCAACTACATCATTCTGAGCCACTCCAACTCTGAACACTATTTATTGCTTTATGGGAAATTGAGAATTTATTGACATCAATAAGCGGCAAACCTCCATCCTGATCATGATTTTTGCCAATAAATGGGTCGGGCTCTGGTTTTTATCCAGTGTTTTCTGTGAGGGACTCATTTCTGACTGAGCTGTGTTTTTCCTGGTCTGGGAACAGTAATCCTGGAATCCGGGAGCTTCCAGCGGAGCTCGGCCAACTCTCCAACCTGTGGCAGCTGGATATTGAAGAGCTCAACATAACCAACATCCCTCAGACCGTCAGGAACGAAGGTAGCGGATCTCTGATCTGGATCATGATACTTTCACTGACCATCTTCTTTTAGGTTTCTTGTCTCCTGGATTATCTGAACCAACTCCTAGAGCATCTGCCTGATCTGATCCTGGTCTCAGCAGGTGAGAGTTGAAGTCAGTCTGATACCATTGGAGGAAAGTGACATGGTAAACTGGCTCAACTGGTGTCCAGTTCCACTCTGAGAGAGACGTGCTACATGCTTCCTCCCGAAGGCTGAATTTCACATTCTTTACTTATTCATGGTAGCTTGCTTTGGTCTGTAGAATGGTCCCTGACCACAGGCTGAAGTCCTGGACTGATATCAGTACAGATTGGGTTGAAGCCCTCATTTACTCCCTCTGACTGCATTCACCCTTCCCTTATCAGGAGTGCATTCCCCTCCATTGGTCCTGTTATATTGACCCTATTGAATCTCTGCCTGGCTTCAGGCACTGTCCCAGCCTCCTTCAAACAGTCTATAGTGCAGCCTTTTCTAAAAAAAAAAAAAGAAACCTAACCTAGACTTCTCTGTTCTTGCTCACTATAGGCCCATTTCCAAACTTCCTTTTATCTCTAAAGTTCTAGAGAAACTTGTACTGTCACAACTTCAAAAACATTTGGATTTTAATGACATTTTAGACAAGTTTCAATCGGGTTTTAAGTCTCTCCACAGCACTGAAACAGCACTTTTTAACATTTTTAATGATCGCTTTTTAACTCTTGATGCCGGTTGTCTAGCTGCTTTGGTCCTCTTGGATCTCACCGCAGCCTTTGATCCTGTAGATCACCTGATCCTTATATCCCGGCTGGAACAGTGTGTTGGTTTAAGAGGTGCTGTTCTAAACTGGTTTCAGTCCTATCTCACTGATCGGACTTTTACTGTTATGTTTGAGCAGCATTCCTCTGCCGCCGCACCTCTTTCCTGTGGGGTCCCACAAGGATCTGTTTTGGGTCCTCTCCTGTTCTCTCTTTATTTTCTCTTTGGGGTCAATATTCAGGAGACATTAGATCTCCTACCACTGCTATGCAGATGATCTTCAAAGTTATGTTCCCCTCAAATCAAAAGATGCTTCTGTTTCTGGGTTGCTTAACCCTCTAGGCGCCAGAGTTTATTTAGGAAAATATTCCATTTGGACATTAAGATTTCAAAATGCTGTAGCTTGGAGGTGGTGAGAGATAGATCCATAATGTAAATGAGAAAAATATTCATCATGACCTAAAGTTTATGATGGGAGTAAATTTACTCATGTAATTTGCATATTGTGATGTCATCAGGTAGCGGCCATATTGGATTGTGTAACTTTCAGTAAAAAAACAGATTTTTGAACATATTTATACACAGGAAAAAAATTATACTGTCATCTCATGCTCTAAATAAAGAAACATGAGTTTGATTGGAGTAACTTTGCTAAAGTAATTTGTATATCAGCAGGTAAAACTCAGTAAAACAGAATTCCGAACATATTTACACAGTAGATTTTTTTTTCATTTTTTCTCTGGTCCTTTTTCATCCTCTCATCCTCAGAATAAATGAACAGAAATCTGACAGGAGTACATTTGCTAATTTAATTTATATATCAACAGGTAAAATTATATTTTTATGGTCCCCCCCCCCCCCCCCCCCCTTTTTTTTTGTTATTATAGATTTATAATTTGTCATAAGCTAGCTGACTCCTCATACCATCATACCAGCCATGAAATCTTGAGTTTGGCTGGAGTTGGTGTGTGTCAGTGCTGGTGAGCATATCTTTCATTTGTGATGAGGTTCCAGAAATCCTCATCCGAAAACAGAGACAGAAAATCACATGCACGAGCATCTGTGAGACCCTCGTGTCCGCGATATCCCACACAGGCTCGTCAGAGTCTTTGATCCATTCATGGATCACTTCCTCACCTCTCAAACATTCCCAGCCATCATCAATAACTCCCCTATTTTGATTATTCCCTCTTCTGCCCACACATCCCTCTTTCTTTCTCCCATCACCGTGTCAGAGAAAACTTTCACCGTCATCAGTGTGCTTAGTTTGTGCGGCGCGAGTGCGGCAGCGCGCTGCGACTTCAGTCACTCGTCTCTGACGAGGGCTGATCGTCTCCTTCTAATCCTGATCAGCAAACATCAGTGCAGCACCTCGTCTGCACTGTGAAGACCTCTGGGAGTTTAGTTTTTTATTCAAAAACTCGCGATCTGTCTCTCACTCTTTCCAACACACTGCTGCTTTCGCCTTTTCTTTCTCTCTCCCGCGCTCCTGCACCTTCGCGCGCATACAGCGGGTGTCGGGTTTCAAACCTTTATTTCTCTGATTTTCCATATAAACACACTAAAAAATGGCGTCAGAACTAAGGCTGTATGTCTTGGCGATGTAGTAAAACCAAGCAGTAACAGTACAAGGCTGTAGATTTAAAGATCAGGTCTGTTATATTCAGTAAAGTCGCCTGTCGCAATATTGCGACTTTGGCGCCATGTCTCGAGGACCTCAAAGCCTGGATGGCAATTAACTTCCTCCATCTGAGTAAACAAAAAACTGAAGTAATTATTTTTGGAGTTAAGCTGCCAAATGATGCAGCTGCATTTTGGGATCTGTGGCCTCTTTTTCTCGTCCCTCTGTTAAAAGCCTGGGGGGTGATCATAGATGATTCTTTGACGCTTGATAAACAAGTCAGCTCAGTGGTCAAGAGTGTCTTCTTCCACCTACGAGTCCTCGGGAGGTCAAACCATATCTGCCCGAAAATGACTTTGAGAAGGTGGTTTGTTTGCTAATTATGTTTCGTCTTGCTTATTGTAATTCGCTTTACTGTGGCATCAGCAGGTCATCTCTCCACCGTCTCCAGCTTGCTCAGAATGCAGCTGCCCGTTTGTTGACTGGAAAGAGGCTTTCTGACCACATCACTCCCATCCTCGCTGAGCTCCACTGGCTTCCCGCCAGCTTTAGGGTCCACTTTAAAAATTTATTACTGGTTTATAAGGCTCTGAATGGGTTAGATCCTCCATACATGGCTGAGCTTTTATTCAAGCATGCTTCTACTAGATCTCTGAGGTCCTCTTATCAGTTGCTTTTGGAGGTTCCTGGAACCAGATCCTCTCGGGGTGATGGAGCTTCTCAATGATGGCCCTGAAATTGTGGAATGGGCTGCCATTACACATGAGCAGTGCCCAGTCTGTCCAAGCTTTTAAATCTTTACTGAAAACATATTTCTTTGCTCTAGCTTTTAATTGCTAGTTGAGGTGGTCATTCATACTCTGTACTTTTTATTCTTATAAGTGTTTATTTGGTCTCGAGTTTTTATTTTCTAATTTGGCCTTATTTGATTTATTAATTGTGATCATTCTATATTTTCTTTTAATTTTACCTTGAGAGACTCGAGTACACCAGTGTTTGTGTGTCCTTGTGTGTATTTGTGTAGTTTTACACATATGACCACACAATAGGTGTGAATGTGTAAGTATGCTTATGTGTTTACATCAGTGTTTGTGCGTTTCATATATCTATTTGGGTATTTTTTATATTTCTGTGACGCACTTTGTGCGTTCACGGTCGTCAAAAACGTGCGTTACAAACAAACCTGAAGTTGAACTTGAACAGATTATTCCAGAGGAATTTCAGATTTAACAGAAAAAGAAACGCCTGTATTTGCAGACTTTTTATACTATTTCATTTTCAGAAGTGATAACAGCTCATGTGCATCTGTAGTCTCACATTTTCCACATGCATGTTGTGAATGTAGACAGGAGTTACCTAGCAGGAGGCTCCAGCCTGTTTGCTCAGTTAATCCAGGCAGTGCATGAGCATGTACGCTGTTTTTATGTCTGGTGTCGTAATGGGGAAGAGGATCTGGCGTGATGTTGAGTCCATATTTATGCCTTGCAGTTCTTTCCTTCAGCTTTTGGTGCTTCTTGATATGAAAGTGATGCAAAGGTGTCTGCAGCTGTAACCGGATGACGGGCTCTCTGCTCCACCAGGTGCTGCTTCTGTCCTCGCCTTCCTCCGGGCTCATCTGCGGAAAGCAGAGCCGTGTAGACAGCTGAAGATGCTTGTGATCGGGCCGCCGAGGCAGGGGAAGACGGCGCTGGTGGAAGCTCTGCTGACCGGGAAGGCGTCGCCCTTCACCCCCGCTGAGTGCAGCATCTCCACCTTCACCTGGGAGCTGGACAAACCCAACTCCGGCAAAAACAACGTGAGGGTGTGCATCTGGCGGATAGATGGGGGGGGGTCTCCATGTGAAGCTAACGTCCCTCTCGTTTCCAACAGAAGGACTCGGTAGTGTGCAACGTGTGGGACGTCGGCGGTCCGGCCAGCATGACCACCGTCAACCAGTGTTTCTTCACGGACAAGGCTCTCTACGTGGTCATCTGGAACCTGGCACTGGGGGAGGAGGCCGTGGCCAACCTGCAGACATGGCTGCTCAACATAGAGGTAACACACACAGTGCTGTGTGCTTAGATTTAACCCTTAAATCCCCAACATCCCAAGCACCATCATCCCCTCATCACCAGTTCCTCAGCAACCGTAGTGTCCAAGTCTGTGATGGACGGTAGATCCATAGATCTACGAAGGTTTCCAGCATTTCTATCCCGTCCAGGAGGTTTACATTCCAGCCACTAAACATCATGTGTATTCAGAGACTCGGGCCCGGTTCTATCAAAGGTCTGCGTGTATGAAAACGTGAACAATCTCATTACACACAAAAATGTACAAACTGATCTACTAACAGCCTGCAATAAGGCTGCATCTGCATCCAGTTAGTACGTTTGCTGCCATGAATAGGTGATATGGGGCGGGGGAGGAGAAAATGTTAATGCATTAATTTAGCTCTCGCAGAGCAGGCGCAAACGACATCTTCAGCTTCTGACAGGGACAATGCTGGATTACAGACACACATAACTCTGATCCAGAATCAGTTTCCGTCAGCAGTCAGGTTAGTTTTCATTCTGGACTCAGCAACAACACAGCGAACACCACTATGTAACACAGTGTTAAATATTCTGGACAAACCAAACAGAACATCTGCAGCCGCTGCAGCTTCATGAGAACCAAAGCTGCTTTAATATCTCGTCTTATTTCCTCTTCTTGTCTCATTTCAACCTGGATGGTAGCAGCTGGACAGGATCACAGCAGCTCCTCCAGCCGCGGCTGCTGGACCCGTTGCATCGTGTCACAGAGCAGCAGCTCGTATGTTTACATGTCCCCAGGCCAGAACCAGCAGGCTCAGAGACAGCTTTTTTCACCAGGCAGTGAGGACGCTCAGAGCAGGGAGTATGTGACAGGCAGCATAGAGCTACCATTAGTAAGCTAAGCAAGCAGCTAAATGAACGTCAATAAATCTTAATAAGCATATGTTTGATTCATGTGTTATGTGTAAAACGAGAGCATTATTACATGAGCTAGGATGGAGTTTACAGCATGGAGCTAATGTACCATTAGTAAGCTTTAAAAAAAAATACTTAAATGAATGCCAATAAAGCTAATGAGAAAACATGATTACCCAGTGAGAGGTTATGTCAGGTTATTGTTGATTATTTGACATGTCACTGTGTAACTGTTGTGTTGTCTTTATTATATCCAAATCCGATATTAATAATAGAGACAAGCTTGTCTCAGGAGCAACTAATGTCTTGAAATCGTCGGTCTATAAACAACGCGTCTATTTGTAGCTATCAGCTAAAGTTTTTTAAAGTAACCTAACCACATAACAACACATTCAAAATTAATACAAAAAGTAACACATTAATACAAAAAGTAGGACAGAAAACAGAACACAGACCAAAACACAGCCAACAGAAGACACAAATACACGAAGCAAATCACATAAACAAAAGCCACAGCACACAACCGCAATTAGCAAGATAGCACAGCACGTCCACAAACCGTTATCTATATATGGTAAATGGTAAATGGACTGTACTTATGTAGCGCTTTTCCAGTCATACTAACCGCTCAAAGCGCTTTACACTACATATCACACCCACCCAGTCCACACACATTCCTTACCCCGATAGGAACATGGGAGAGCAGCTTGGGGTTCAGTGTCTTGCCCAAGGACACTTCAGCATGGGGTCTGGGGAGCCTGGGAATCGAACCCACAACCCCCCGGTTGAAAGACGACTGCTCTTCCACCTGAGCTACAGCCGCCTTTCTATAGCTATATATAGGCTATATATATATATATATATATATATATATATATATATATATATATATATATATATATATATATATATAAAAATGACATCCAAATATACAAAGCCCACTTGGATACGGGCCTAACGTTACCAGTCATTGCTGCAAACTTTAGCTGATAACTATAGACAGCCGCGTTGTTGATGGACCGACGACATTTAGCTGCTCCTGAGACAAGCTTGTCGCTGTCATTGATATTGAATTCAATCGAGAGTTATGGATCACCGCGAGCCTACGTCACAACCCGGAACTCATGTGACCGCGAAGCTGGTCCCGGTGAAAATGTGCTTCGTATTTGAACGGCGTCTGATGGACTATGAGCCTCAAAATGCTTTTGCACTTTTTTTAATTTTTTTCTCCGCCGGTCTGTCTTTGAAATATTATAGAAATGACGTCCAGTTATACTGAAAGTCTCACTGCCGACGCTAGAAGAAGATACGAAGCTAAACTAGTATCTGTTGGACTAAGTGATGCCCATCTTCTGCTGCTAGAACCTGGTTAGACGAACCTACCTGTACATAACATCAGTTTCCCGATCTCATGATGTATTTGGTTTCATCAGGTAAGCCCCGTGTTCAAGCCATTTATTTTTTATAGAATATTAATTTTCCCCGGATTTTTAAGAAATGGTGGTATTTCTTTGATGTACTTCTCGGGAGTTTACGCTCTCATTGATTAAGCTTATAAATTACCGGCAGTCTCATCTGTATGTAACTGGTTATGACTGTGCATGTTTATAATGCTGCAAATGCCTTTCTGCCGCTTTTTATGCTTTTATTCTTATGTGGGAACATTGATGGCAGTAATCTGGATGAACGTGATCGTTAACAGTCCTGAGGAGACGGGAACAGCGGGCGGCGCTGTGATTCTGTACATCCACTGATTTAATGGTGTTTTCTATCATCTGTACAAAAACAACTACAGGGTTTAAAAAGTGAGACCACATTATATGCTTTTTTTATCAGTCACAAAGTGATCCGAACATATTGTTAGATGTTTCCATGGTTTCCAGCGTAAACTGTCAGCATTTATGGGCTTGATAGCAGCTAGCCACTTAGCATGTTGTTCGGGACTTTTTCTGTTGTTTTGGGAACTGGAACAAACATATTCTCTTGTCCGTGTGATAGATATGTTTATGGCAGCCATACACAGCGGGACTTCTCGGTATTTCCAAAGTAGAATAAACGAAGATTGACGAGTAATGAAGCAGGTAATTCAGTGGCTCCCCTATGCAACGAAGCGATGTTTTCACCTCCTACCTAACCGGATGTGACGAATTTGGCGAAAATTCCCGGATGTTCGCGGTGATCCATACGGTGACACATTGTTAAAAAATAATCATCTAACTGACATGACCTCCCTCTGGGAGGCAGAGGTCAGCGTGGAACACGGTTTGAAAATGGCAGCGTTTCCAGCGTCCCCTGCAAAAAACTTTATAATTGGTCAATGAAACGCTACCAGGAACACCCATTGACGTTCTCGGTAACATGACGGGCGCCCATCGACGTTCTCTGTAGCATGACAGGGGCGCCCATGGACATTCTCGGTAGCATGACGGGAACGCACCCATGGACATTCTCGGTAGCATGACGGGAACGCACCTCGACGTTCTCGGTAGCCTGACGGAAATGCCCATGGACCTTCTCGGTAGCATGACGGGAACGCCCATGGATGTTCTCGGTAGCATGACGGGAACGCCCATGGATGTTCTCGGTAGCATGACGGGAACGCCCATGGATGTTCTCGGTAGCATGACGGGAACGCCCATGGACGTTCTCGGTAGCATGACGGGAACGCCCATGGACGTTCTCGGTAGCATGACGGGAACGCCCATGGATGTTCTCGGTAGCATGACGGGAACGCCCATGGATGTTCTCGGTAGCATGACGGGAACGCCCATGGACGTTCTCGGTAGCCTGACGGAAACGCCCATGGACGTTCTCGGTAGCATGACGGGAACGCCCATGGATGTTCTCGGTAGCATGACGGGAACGCCCATGGATGTTCTCGGTAGCATGACGGGAACGCCCATGGATGTTCTCGGTAGCATGACGGGAGCGCCCATGGATGTTCTGGGCAGCATGACGGAAGCGCCCATGGATTGTCTCGGTAGCATGACGGGAGCGCCCATGGTCGTTCTGGGCAGCATGACGGGAACGCCCATGGACCTTCTCCGTAGCCTGACGGAAACGCCCATGGACGTTCTCGGTAGCATGACGGGAGCGCCCATGGATGTTCTCGGTAGCATGACGGGAGCGCCCATGGACGTTCTCGGTAGCATGACGGGAGCGCCCATGGATGTTCTCGGTAGCATGACGGGAGCGCCCATGGACGTTCTCGGTAGCATGACGGGAACGCCCATGGACCTTCTCGGTAGCATGACGGGAACGCCCATGGATGTTCTCGGTAGCATGACGGGAACGCCCATGGACGTTCTCAGTAACATGACGGGAACGCCCATGGACGTTCTCGGTAGCATGACGGGAACGCCCATGGACGTTCTCGGTAACATGACGGGAACGCCCATGGACGTTCTCGGTGACATGACGGGAACGCCCATGGATGTTCTCTGTGACATGACGGGAACGCCCATGGACGTTCTCAGTGACATGACGGGAACGCCCATGGACGTTCTCGGTGACATGACGGGAACGCCCATGGATGTTCTCGGTGACATGACGGGAACGCCCATGGACGTTCTCGGTGACATGACGGGAACGCCCATGGATGTTCTCTGTGACATGACGGGAACGCCCATGGACGTTCTCAGTGACATGACGGGAACGCCCATGGACGTTCTCGGTGACATGACGGGAACGCCCATGGACGTACTCGGTGACATGACGGGAAAGCCCATGGACGTTCTCTGTGACATGACGGGAACGCCCATGGACGTTCTCTGTGACATGACGGGAACGCCCATGGACGTACTCGGTAACATGACGGGAACGCCCATGGACGTTCTCGGGGACATGACGGGAACGCCCATGGACGTTCTCGGTGACATGACGGGAACGCCCATGGATGTTCTCGGTGACATGACGGGAACGCCCATGGATGTTCTCGGTGACATGACGGGAACGCCCATGGACGTTCTCGGTGACATGACGGGAATACTCGGTGACATGACGGGAACGTCCATGGACATACTCGGTGACATGACGGGAACGCCCATGGACGTACTCGGTGACATGACGGGAACGCCCATGGATGTTCTCGGTGACATGACGGGAACGCCCATGGACGTACTCGGTGACATGACGGGAACGCCCATGGATGTTCTCGGTGACATGACGGGAACGCCCATGGATGTTCTCGGTGACATGACGGGAACGCCCAGGCCACAGCCAGAGCCTTCTCTTCTGGACAACACTTTCTGCCCATGGATGCGTTCACGTGAATGAAGCATTTGGGACAGCAGACTCCTGTCATGGCACGCACGTCACATGATGGCAGCATAAGAAAGGCTCCGACTGAGGCTACGTTCACACGGCTATCACAATCATCCCCCCATTCCATCTCCTCCCTTTTCACAGTAAATGCTGGAAATATAACCAAAACTCACAAAACCATTTCATTATCAGAAAATAATACAGATGTTGAGTGAGAAAAATAAAACCTGAGGGCACAGGGGCACGCACACATGCAATGAGGCAACGAGTGGTTGATGCCCGATGCCAGAGGGAGCTGCACAAGCTGCAGCGGGGAGCGACACCTTTAAGGATTAACCGCGCTGCAATGTCAGCACAACCAAACGAGCAGCTGAACATCGCCATGTCTGAGATGATTTTAAAAAGATGATAATCACAGGTGAGCCATGACTCAAGACTCAGAATCCCATCATTACTTTTGATCAATCTATACAAAGTTCACTAAACTCGCCACAGGTGGCACATTAACAGCACAGCTGGTTTGTCCAGCTCGCCGTGTTGCCTCTAAACTAGCTGAAATTCTGGTTAACTAGCTGGCTAAAACACAGTACTCGTCATTCAGTCATGTTAGATTGGGAATTATGAGCCTGGCAAACACCAAACAGATGTTTACTGTTCACATCAGACCAGGGTTTGTCTCAGATATTTTACCAGTAATGAAGAATTAATCTGTCGCCTGCAAACCGGCAAATATCTGCCTGAGCTCCGCTGAAAAGCAAAGCTCAGAACTTTACTTCTACACGTCCGATTTCAAACATTCTACCTGTTGGTGCTAGCTAGTGTCTGAAATAGGAAGTAGGTGTGGTCTGGAAGCAGTCTAGGCTCTCTCCTGCAAAGCAGCAACTTTCTTTCCCCGACCACAAGATCTCTGCGAGAAAAGACAAAAATTGGGATTTTGGACACAGAAGCTGTTACATGAAACATATTTTGCATAAAGTATGAAGTTCTGGTGGGTAACTGGTATTCCAGGCAAATACCAGTTCCATCATGCATGGCTAGTATTAATCAGGTCTTTGTTTGACAATGTTTATTGTTAATCAGTGATCCTGCTTCAGAGTTCTCTTGTGGCTCTTTAGTCAAATCCTTTGGCTCATAGATTATCACAAATTTTAGCCCCAAACAACCAGTTTAAAAATCCCATGTTCCCCCGCTTCATGCGGTTATGTTGTTTTCACCAATAGGACTCGTGAGGCAACAAAAATAGTGAAGATGTTAGCTAAGATTCGTACGTTCAAGGCAAATCCAATGAGTTTTTCCATCCCCCCTGAAACTTTTTCACAACTCAACTACTGCACGAGCGTCGTCATGAAGAAATCTGTGTGCATACGAGGATGCAAGAGTGTGTGGAATTGGATCGGATCTGCACGCCAGGCCGTGAGGTGGTGCTGTGATAGAAGTCCACCATGTCTGTGCGCATGCGTACAATATACCTTAGATCCACTGGTTTACATACACACTCACAAACAGAGGTACCAGTTTGTACCTAAAAGGGTCCAACGCTTGTTGCTGGGGGGGTTCCTTTCTGAAAGACATTTCTGTACCTTCATGGTCCATTTTTGTACCTTATCAAGCTGTATGAGTTAATAAAGTACAGTTAAACCAATTAAAGATGAATAAAAGTCAATAGAATAGAGATTATGACAACAATCAAAGATGCTAATAATAAATGAATAATTATTATAGAAATATAAGGCCAAACACATATATAATTATACATATAATTATTACTATGATTACTATGAAAATCATAATATAATAGCTATACTGTAATTATACTGAAAGGTTGTGTGTCTGAGGTGGTGGTCAGCAGCACTGGAGCACCACAAGGAACTGTACTCTCACCATTCCTCTTTACACTGTACACCTCAGACTTCCAGTACAACTCTGATCCTGTCATCTGCAGAAATACTCTGATGACAGCAGAAATACTCTAGTTACTCTGCAGAAATACTCTGATGACTTTGCAGTTGTGGGGTGTATCAGTGATGGACAAGAAGCCGAGTACAGGGAACTGGTCAGTCAGTTTGTGAAATGGTAACAATCAGCTCATCTTAGATACCAGCAAGACTTAAGAGATGATTGTTGACTTCAGGAGGAGCAAGAATAAGCAGCATAGTCCTGTCTACATCCTGGAAGAGGAGGTGGAGGTGGTGGAGAACTACAAATACCTGGAGTTCAGCTGGACAACAGACTCGACTGGAAATGCAACACTGACTACATCTACAAGAAAGGTCAGAGCAGACTCTCCTTCTTAAGGAAGCTGAGATCATTCAACGTCTGCACCAACATGTTGCAGATCTTCTACAAGTCTGTTGTGGAAAGTGCAATCAGCTTTGCAGCATCTGCTGGGGCAGCAGCATCAGAACCAGAACCAGGACCAAGACCGGAACCAGAACCGGGACCAGGACCAGGACCAGAACCAGAACCAGAACCAGAACCAGAGGCTTGAAGAAACTAAACAAGCTGATCAAGAAAGCTGGTTCTGTGCTGGGGATAACTCTGGAGCCGCTGGAGCTGATCGTTCAGAAAAGAATGCTGCACAAGCTGATGAAGATGATGGAGTATTCTTCCTCCTCTCCACAACACAGTGAAGAATCAACAAAGTGTGTTCAGTGGGAGGCTGCGTCAGGTTCACTGTAGGACCGAGAGATACAGAAATTCATTCCTGCAGCAGCTTCACCCTGAAGAACAAGACTGACTGACTTTTTTGTTTATTTAAAAAAAAAAAAAGTGAGCTTTTACAATACTGAATTTCCCTTCTGGGATGAATAAAGTATTTTTCATTTCATTTAATTTTAATTTCATTTCATTCATACTACTGTTTAGAAGTACTGCTATTTATAGTTCTTGTACAAGCTACACACATTTTTCAATGCTGCAGGTACCCTTAGGGTTGAAATGGTACAAATGTGTACTTTCTATCACTTTGGAGCCTTTTTCATAGTATATAGGTACTTCTGGCCTCATAAAGACCAAGATTGTACTTTTGAGAGAACATTTGTAATACATGTACGTACAGGTACAGAAATGATCCTGTCTGGTACCTCTGATTCTGAGAGTGTAAGGTATGTCCCATTTCAGGGTCTGCACCAAAGACTGTAGATAAACTCCACCTGCACACGACCAGGTGCAGGCACTTCCGATTAAATATTTTGTCATTTTTACCCGCAATAGGGGATTATCACGCTTACCGGAAGTTCCCGGATTTTGGCACTTCCTCTTCCGGGCCCTGTTAACGACAGCCGTTCCTGCTCTGTTATACTGTTTAAATCGTATAAACTCCAAACATACTTAAGTTTTCATTCTAGACTGAAGTGATACTGGATCAAAAGCTGGATCAAAGCAATCGATTTGCCGCAGTGAAGGGCCGAACTTTATAATAAAACACACGTTTGTTTGTCGCCGGTGGGGCACAACACCGGCACTTCACAGCATGCTAGCATTAGCCAGCTAGCGTTTACTGACGTGCTTAACATTGTGCGTCTTAAAACACACAAACATCTGAAAATCGGGTCTGTACCCCCCCCGTTTCCAGTGGAACAATTGGGGACTGCAAAGAAAGGAGACGCTTTCAGATGCTTGTGTGTTTTCAGCCGCACAAAGTTAGGCACGTCATCAAGCTGGCTAATGCTAACCTGCTAACAATAGTCCGCCGACCACTACTCTGTTAAAGTTTGTAAATCGGATAAACGCCAATGCCAAGTTTTCATTCCAGACTGAAGTGATGCTAAGGAAGAAGTGGATTAAAACGACCGATTCGCCGCGGTGAAGGACCGAACTTTATAATAAAATGACGCACGTTTGTTTGTGGCCGGCAGACTGCGCAGTCATGTTAGCAGGTTAGCATTAGCCAGCTCGATAACGTGCCTAACTTTGTGCGGCTGAAAACACACAAGCATCTGAAAGCGTCTCCTTTCTTGGCAGTCCCCAGTTGTTCCACTGGAAACAGGGAGGTACAGACCCGATTTTCAGATGTTTGTGTGTTTTAAGACACACAATGTTAAGCACGTCAGTAAACGTTAGCTGGCTAATGCTAGCATGCTGTGAAGTGCCGGTGTTGTGCCCCACCGGCGACAAACAAACGTGTGTTTTATTATAAAGTTCGGCCCTTCACCGCGGCGAATCGATCGCTTTGATCCAGCTTTTGATCCAGTATCACTTCAGTCTAGAATGAAAACTTAAATATGTTTGGAGTTTATCCGATTTAAACAGTATAACAGAGCAGGAACGGCTGTCGTTAACATGGCCCGGAAGAGGAAGTGTCAAAAGCCGGGAACTTCCGGTAAGCGTGATAATCCCCTATTAGGAAATTCATTCTCTGCAATTTCACCCATCTCAGGTTGAACCTGAGAGCAGTGGGCTGCTATTTAAAGCGCCCGAGGAGCAGTTGGTGGGGGGGTTAAGGACCTTGCTCAAGGGTCCACAGTGGTTCACGTGAGTGCCGTGTCGGGAACTCGGCAAAGCCCGCGACAGTAACCACTACGCTATCCACTCCCCAGATGCAACAGTTGGCTGTGTTAATGTATCCATGTTTTTTCTTTCTTTTCTTCACTCTGTTTCTTTTTTTGGGGGGGGTCCACCGTTTATCATTTCTTCTCTTAATCTTCTCTTCCCTCTTGTCAGGTCCAGTAGTATTATGCACACTAAAAACTCTTGGGTCAAACTGCTGGGTTGATAAGGGACCAGCTAATTTCTGGGCTATTTCAACCCAGACATTTGGGTTGTTGACCCAACTTCTGGGTAAAGATAATACTGTACAACACTGTAGTCTAGATAACCCAACTTCTGGGTTAAATATTCAACCCGAAAGTTGGGTAAAAAAAACCCAAAACCCCAGATCACCATTCTGCTGCTACGATGCTGGACAGGACAGATTAGAGAAAACAAAATCATTGAAACAACATTAAACAAGACACTACAACAGTTGTCGTGAATCTGAAAAGTTGATCCGTTCCGTCTTCTGACGCTTATCCGGGATCAGGTCGGGGGGGCAGCTGCCTAAGCAGGGAAGCCCAGACTTCCCTCCCCCCCAGCCAAGTGGAGGTTTTCCCAGGCCAGCCGGGAGACATAGTCCCTCCAGCGTGTCCTGGGTCTCCCCCGGGTTCTGGTCCTGGTGGGACGTGCCTGGAACACCAGGGATGCATCCAGGAGGCATCCTGACCAGATGCCCGAGCCTCCTCATCTGGCTCCTCTCTATACGGAGGAGCAGCGGCTCTACTTTGAGTCCCTCCTGGATGACCGAGCTCCTCCCCCTATCTCTAAGGGAGAGCCCGGCCCCCCTGCGGAGGAAACTTATTTCGGCCGCTTGTACCCGCGATCTCGTTCTTTCGGTCATGACTGAAAACTTTATTAATGGTGAAAATCCATTTGTGAATGTCTTTGGACTTTAGCAGCCATCTTGCCAGTGATTCACAAGGCATTCTGGGAAATTTCTTGAACTGCTCTGTTTAAAATGTGCTTCTGTGTGGAGTTTGCATGTGCTCCCTGTCCCCCTCCAGGTACTCCAGCTTCCTCCCACAGTCCAAACACATGCTGGGATTGTTGGAAACTACATTCCCGTAAGAGTGAGTGTGAGCCTGAGGAGGAGCAAGTTCAAACAAGCCTGGTTTAACAACAGAAGTGAGCTACTGAGGGCCCCTGAACAAGTGCTTAACCCCCGACTGCTTCTTGGCGCTGAGACACGGCAGCATGCTTTTTGAAAAATCTGTCAGGAAAGTTCAGTCTAAATTCCCAACTGGAATTAATAAAGTAAAAATAAATATCATTTCAGTAAAGTCCTGCCCAGGTGTTGTATCCAGATCAGTCTGTCTGAGAGAGTATCTAACATCCCTTAGTCACTTTGGAAAGCAGGAATTATGAGGAAGAACAGCACAAAACTGTAATATGGACCAGAAGCAGAAAATACCATCAACTAAAATGTACAGTGTGCTGAGATGGATGGGGGAAATATTTGTTTACTGTGCAGTTGAGTTGGTGACAAAGAGCGAAACACCAAAACAACCTGCAGAAAATAAACAGAAAAATACAAATATGCAAAGCAAACAAACAGTGATAAGATAAACAAAACAAAGTCTGTCTGTCTGTCTTCAGTGTCCCTAACAAAGTATTTCCTCTGTGTCCAAGATTAGTCAGAAAACAGCCGACCCAGATAACGTTAACATAGTGTGAACATTAAAGGGGAAGTTCGTTTTTCTTTTTTTTTTCCAACCTGGATCTGTTTTCCAGCACGAATCCGTTCATTTCCTCACCCAGACAGTTTTGGTGCAACTTGAATTCCTTCAGCAGATATTTAGATCCACTCCAGATCAGCGTATGTCCAATAAAATGGAAGTGATGGGGCAGCCACGCGCAGCCTCTAAATAATCATTATCTGCCACAAACTCCTTCATTTTACCAATGTTTGTTACCAAACATGAGTTGGACCCCCCATGAGCTCCAAGCAGCTTTGAGTTGCTTATTTGTGGGGATTTGTCCTTATTTACAGACATTAGCCCGATGCGGCGGGATTAGTATTACCTAGGGACCAGATGTAATAAACAGATGAACCCTGACGTCTATTTTTCTTTTTGTTGTTGCACATTTGCACGGGATAACTGAAGTCTGAGATTAAACTGAAATTCACAGGCATCTAGCCTATGATGTCAACGTGCTGAGTATTGTGTAACATCTGCTCATATGAGCTGTGTTTCCATCAGCAGCGCAAGATAATTAAGACACAAATGTGTTGAAATAAGTTGTGGACGGTCATTACCACTGACCAAAACCAAGAACTTCAACCATGTCCGCATGTTGTCCAAAACCAATGTTTCTCTCTGCAGGAAAATGATGGATTTTTCATATAAGCCTGTATATGACTGGTGAAACTTCCCCAGATCACTCCGACTCCAAAGCTAATGCCTTATAAATTACCATGAACATAATCATTTAGAAGGAAAACATTATTTGGAGCATCCATTCTTCGCCAAAAAGAAAATGAAATGCATCCAGGAAACAAATGCCGCCAAATCACGTGTCACTTCTGTCCAAATCACAGAGATGCCCATTCGCATTCTGTAAGTAATATCAGAGGACCTAAGAGTTTAGCAAAGATAGGAGGTAATTTGCACAGGGAATTATGACTGTACCGTACCGTCTTCTTCCGCTTATCCGGGATCTATACTATACTATACCTATACCTACTGCACCACACCTGTACTACAGCACACCTATACTACACCACAGCTATACTACACCACAGCTATACTACACCACAGCTATACTACACCACACCTATACTACACCACACCTATACTACACCACACCTGTACTACACCACACCTGTACTACACCACACCTGTACTACACCACACCTATACAACACCACACCTATACAACACCACACCTATACTACACCACAGCTATACTACACCACACCTATACTACACCACACCTATACTACACCACAGCTATACTACACCACAGCTATACTACACCACACCTGTACTACACCACACCTGTACTACACCACACCTATACTACACCACAGCTATACTACACCACACCTATACGACACCACACCTATACTACACACCTGTATTCCACATCACCTGCACTAAACCACACCTATACAACACCACACCTGTACTACACCACACCTATACTACACCACACCTGTACTACACCACACCTGTACTACACCACACCTATACAACACCACACCTATACTACACCACACCTGTACTACACCACACCTATACAACACCACACCTGTACTACACCACACCTATACAACACCACACCTGTACTACACCACACCTGTACTACACCACACCTAAACAACACCACACCTATATGACACCACACCTGTACTACACCACACCTATACAACACCACACCTGTACTACACCACACCTGTACTACACCACACCTATACAACACCACACCTGTACTACACCACACCTATACTACACCACACCTATACTACACCACACCTGTACAACACCACACCTATACTACACCACACCTGTACTACACCACACCTATACAACACCACACCTGTACTACACCACACCTGTACTACACCACACCTATACAACACCACACCTGTACTACACCACACCTGTACTACACCACAGCTGTATTACACCACACCTATACAACACCACACCTATACTACACCACACCTGTACTACACCACACCTATACAACACCACACCTGTACTACACCACACCTGTACTACACCACAGCTATACTACACCACACCTGTACTACAACACACCTGTACTACACCACAGCTGTACTACACCACACCTATACTACACCACACCTGTACTACAACACACCTGTACTACACCACAGCTATAGTACACCACGCCTGTGCTACACCACACCTGTACTACACCACACCTATACGACATGACACCTGTGCGACACCACACCTGTACTACACCACACCTATACTACACACACCTATACTACACACCTGTATTCCACATCACATGCACTAAACCACACCTATATGACACCACACCTATACTACACCACACCTGTATTACACCACAGCTATACTACACCACAGCTATACTACACCACACCTGTACTACACCACACCTGTACTACACCACAGCTATACTACACCACACCTATACTACACCACACCTGTACTATAACAGACCTGTACTACACCACACCTGTACTACACCACACCTATACTACACCACACCTGTACTACACCACACCTGTACTACACCACAGCTATACTACACACCTGTATTCCACATCACCTGCACTAAACCACACCTATACCACACCACACCTGTACTACACCACACCTGTACTACACCACAGCTATACTACACACCTGTATTCCACATCACCTGCACTAAACCACACCTATACTACACCACACCTGTACTACACCACACCTGTACTACACCACACCTGTACTAAACCACACCTTCCACTACACCACACGTATACTACACCACACCTGTACTACACCACACCTATACGACACCACAGCTGTACTACACACCTGTATTCCACATCACCTGCACTAAACCACACCTATACTACACCACACCTGTACTACACCACAGCTATACTACACACCTGTATTCCATATCACCTGCACTAAACCACACCTATACGACACCACACCTGTACTACACCACACCTGTACTACACCACAGCTATACTTCACCACACCTCTACTACACCACACCTGTACTACACCACACCTATACTACACACCTGTATTCCACATCACCTGCACTAAACCACACCTATACTTCACCACACCTGTACTACACCACACCTGTACTACAACACACCTGTACTACACCACAGCTATACTACACCACACCTGTACTACAACACACCTGTACGACACCACAGCTATACTACACCACACCTGTGCTACACGACACCTATACTACACCACACCTGTGCTACACCACACCTGTGCTACACCACACCTGTGCTACACCACACCTGTACTACACCACACCTATACTACACCACACCTGTGCTACACCACACCTGTACTACAACACACCTGTACTACACCACAGCTATACTACACCACACCTGTGCTACACGATACCTATACTACACCACACCTGTGCTACACCACACCTATACTACACCATAGTTATACTACACCACAGCTATACTACACACAGCTATACTACACCACACCTGTGCTACACCACACCTAAACTACACCACAGATATACTACACCACACCTGTACTACCACCCTGTCTCACACCCCCCCTCACAACACACCTGTACTACAACACACCTGTACTACAACACACCTGTACTACACTACAGCTATACTACACCACACCTGTGCTACACCACACCTGTACTACAACACACCTGTACTACACCACAGCTATACTACACCACACCTGTGCTACACGATACCTATACTACACCACACCTATACTACACCACACTTATACTACACCCCACCTAAACTACACCACAGACATACTACACCATAGTTATACTACACCACACTTATACTACACCACTTCTATACTACACCACAGACATATACCCATATTACTGCACCAATACTACAACCTGTGCTACACCACACCTAAACTACACAACATCAACATGTTGCCTCAAATACGACGTTTCCTTACCTTAGAACAGATGTAGACATCAACATGTTGCCTCAAATACGACGTTTCCTTACCTTAGAACAGATGTAGACATCAACATGTTGCCTCAAATACGACGTTTCCTTACCTTAGAACAATGTAGACATCAACATGTTGCCTCAAATACGTTTCCTTACCTTAGAACAGATGTAGACATCAACATGTTGCCTCAAATACGACTTTTCCTTACCTTAGAACAGATGTAGACATCAACATGTTGCCTCAAATACGACGTTTCCTTACCTTAGAACAGATGTAGACATCAACATGTTGCCTCAAATACGACGTTTCCTTACCTTAGAACAATGTAGACATCAACATGTTGCCTCAAATACGACGTTTCCTTACCTTAGAACAATGTAGACATCAACATGTTGCCTCAAATACGACGTTTCCTTACCTTAGAACAGATGTAGACATCAACATGTTGCCTCAAATACGACGTTTCCTTACCTTAGAACAGATGTAGACATCAACATGTTGCCTCAAATACGACGTTTCCTTACCGTAGAACAGATGTAGACATCAACATGTTGCCTCAAATACGACGTTTCCTTACCTTAGAACAGATGTAGACATCAACATGTTGCCTCAAATACGACGTTTCCTTACCTTAGAACGGATGTAGACATCAACATGTTGCCTCAGATACAACGTTTCCTTACCTTAGAACGGATGTAGACATCAACATGTTGCCTCAAATACGACGTTTCCTTACCTTAGAACAGATGTAGACATCAACATGTTGCCTCAAATACGACGTTTCCTTACCTTAGAACAGATGTAGACATCAACATGTTGCCTCAAATACGACGTTTCCTTACCTTAGAACAGATGTAGACATCAACATGTTGCCTCAAATACGACGTTTCCTTACCTTAGAACAGATGTAGACATCAACATGTTGCCTCAAATACGACGTTTCCTTACCTTAGAACAGATGTAGACATCAACATGTTGCCTCAAATACGACGTTTCCTTACCTTAGAACAGATGTAGACATCAACATGTTGCCTCAAATACGACGTTTCCTTACCTTAGAACAGATGTAGACATCAACATGTTGCCTCAAATACGACGTTTCCTTACCTTAGAACAGATGTAGACATCAACATGTTGCCTCAAATACGACGTTTCCTTACCTTAGAACAGATGTAGACATCAACATGTTGCCTCAAATACGACGTTTCCTTACCTTAGAACAGATGTAGACATCAACATGTTGCCTCAAATACGACGTTTCCTTACCTTAGAACAGATGTAGACATCAACATGTTGCCTCAAATACGACGTTTCCTTACCTTAGAACAGATGTAGACATCAACATGTTGCCTCAAATACGACGTTTCCTTACCTTAGAACAGATGTAGACATCAACATGTTGCCTCAAATACGACGTTTCCTTACCTTAGAACAGATGTAGACATCAACATGTTGCCTCAAATACGACGTTTCCTTACCTTAGAACAGATGTAGACATCAACATGTTGCCTCAAATACGACGTTTCCTTACCTTAGAACAGATGTAGACATCAACATGTTGCCTCAAATACGACGTTTCCTTACCTTAGAACAGATGTAGACATCAACATGTTGCCTCAAATACGACGTTTCCTTACCTTAGAACAGATGTAGACATCAACATGTTGCCTCAAATACGACGTTTCCTTACCTTAGAACAGATGTAGACATCAACATGTTGCCTCAAATACGACGTTTCCTTACGTTAGAACAGATGTAGACATCAACATGTTGCCTCAAATACGACGTTTCCTTACCTTAGAACAGATGTAGACATCAACATGTTGCCTCAGATACGACGTTTCCTTACCTTAGAACAGATGTAGACATCAACATGTTGCCTCAAATATGACGTTTCCTTACCGTAGAACAGATGTAGACATCAACATGTTGCCTCAAATACGACGTTTCCTTACCTTAGAACAGATGTAGACATCAACATGTTGCCTCAAATACGACGTTTCCTTACCTTAGAACAATGTAGACATCAACATGTTGCCTCAAATACGACGTTTCCTTACCTTAGAACAGATGTAGACATCAACATGTTGCCTCAAATACGACGTTTCCTTACCTTAGAACAGATGTAGACATCAACATGTTGCCTCAAATACGACGTTTCCTTACCTTAGAACAGATGTAGACATCAACATGTTGCCTCAAATATGACGTTTCCTTACCGTAGAACAGATGTAGACATCCTTGTTCATTTTATCCACGTTCAGTTCTTGTTGTGGTCTGCCGCATAACTTTATCGTAAGCAGACACTTTTTTCATTTTAAATGTGGTTTTGGAAAGAGCAAAATTCCACCCTGTCGCCCAGCCTCTCAGGATACCCAGTGTCTGAGTTGCATGTATGCAAAGCGTTTGACCATTTTAAAGGAATAGTCCACAAACAGAATGATGTAACTTTGTCTATCACTTCCCCTCATGCTGAGCAAGAATCAGGAGCACTTTTTTAATATGTCAAATGCAGCGGGCGATCAGGAAGGCTTCCCGTTTCCCCCCAACTTTTATATAATGGAGTTCACCGGGTTCCGAGCCAAAAAGGTCCATAAAAGTCCACAAAAACATGTCAATATTTCTCCATGCTGCTCGTCCAATGTAATCCAAGTGTCCTGAGTGGGTAGCGTCCAGAATTTACTGGAAACCATCATTTAGTAGATTTTTAGAGCCTAAACAGTAGAACATGTAGCTGCTGCAATTGTGAGTACGACACTACGGAAGCCGCGGTAGACAAGATCGGACGTTCTCTTCTTCTTTCTTTCTTTGTTTTCAATCAATATCCAACCCCTCTTGTGTTTGTCCGCAGCTCGTTCGCTCTTAGCACAATGCCAATAATGCAAGCGTAGAAGAAGAAATTTGCTAGGCTCTGAACGCCGAGGCTTCTGTGATGTTGTGAACGCACACAAACACGCAAATAGAAACTGCAATGTATTACTGTTTAGGCTGTAAAAATCTACCAGTAAAATCTGGACGCTACCCACTCAGGACACTTGGATTATAACCTTTTTGGTTCAGTTGCCGGTGAACTCCATTATATGAAAGTTGGTGGGAAACGAGAAGCCTTCCTGATCGCCGGCTGCATTTGAGATATTAAAAAAGTGCTCCAGAGTCTTTCTCACCATGAGGGGAAGTGGAAGATAAAGTTACATCATTCTGTGGGTGGACTATTCCTTTAAACTAAAAAAAACAAATAAAGACACATAAAAATGAACAAAACTGACTGAATTCAATGCACTTCAATGGACGTTCAAGCAGAGAATGTTCGAGTGTATTGGGTTAGCTGTGCGCACTGTGATTGGCCCATCGCGTTTGGGGGCGTGGTTTAGCCATAGGTCAATTATGAGATCTCTTCTGTTTATCTCACTTCTAAAGTATGGCTCAAATAGTTTTCTCAACTCAGCCTCCTCTGTCTCAGTGATGTGGTTTCTCTTTTTTAGCTCACCTCTTGCTCCTAAGGAACCCTTAGAAGTAATTCAGAAACAGATGATGACAGAATGATCCCATCATGAGAAGCTCAAACTCATCTCCCAGATAAGATTGAGCCACAAATGAGCAGCACGTTTTTCCTCTGGGTTAGCAGAAGTGATCAGAAATGGTCACTTGGCCGATGACAGGTTGGGTTGACATTAGTCGTATTTGTACTGAAGTACTTCTGTCAGACTGATTCTGAAAGTAACAGTGATGTGTGTTTTTTCCAGACCTGCTCTCGTGAGTGTGACGGTGTGCTGGACAGCCAGAGACTGCATCTGTGCCAGGACTTTCTGTTTGAGGAGGAGAAGGGTCTTCCTCTGGATGTCGACCCCCGCCCACAGCAGGACCAGGACGCCCCGCATGACGACGACGTGGAGCAATCGCCCGAACAGCAGATGGCCAAGAAGTACGGCGGCTTCATTAAACGCTACGGCGGTTTCATGTCTCGCCGTTCCTCGCCAGAAGAAGCACTCGACGACCCGGGAAACCAGGATGAGGAAGAAAACATTCGTCTGGAGATCCTGAAGATCCTCAGTGCAGCGGGAGATGGTGGCGGCGAGGGGGACGGTCCCGGGGGAGAGGTGGCGAAGCGGTACGGAGGCTTCATGCGTCGGGATGGAGGGATGGCGCCGGCCAGCCTGCTGAAGGCGGTGTTAGACCGAGGTCTGAAGAAGCGGTACGGAGGCTTCATGAGGCGCGTGGGACGGCCGGAGTGGCTGGTAGACAACAACAAGAACGGGGGGGTGATGAAACGGGCGTGGGAGAGTGGCAGTGGGCTGCAGAAGAGGTACGGGGGGTTCATGGACTAGCGTGTCTGAATCATGAGCCTCGGCTCTGCTGCCCTGATCTCAGCGTTGGTGTCTGGACTTCCTGGTGTTTGCCCCCCCCCCATACTGAGTACACGTCTGGCTTTGGATATCGTGCTTGTGTCTCTGTCGTTGCTTCAGTGTGTCCCGGAATGCTACTGAATAGAAACAAATCATTTTCTGGTGTTTTTCATTTTCATGGTATTATTTATTAAAAGATTCTTGATGAAGGTGTGCTGGTGGTGCTTTACTTCCGTTTTACCAAGAGTCCGGACGCATGCATGAATCTGGGGGGCAAGCGGGCTGAGATCGGTGACTCCTCAGACATGAGTGTCAGATATCAGTTTAGTTTATTTTATGTATTCATTTTTAGGCATAATAACAGAAAACAAAGAAAAAACAAGCAAACAAAAAAATACAGAAAACATAAACTGTTTGCCAGTATTGTGATTTTATTTTATCGGTAACACTTTACCATAAGGGTCCCTTAATTAACGTTAGTTAATGCATTTTTAAGCATTAATTAACTGCTTAATAACACATTAAAAACTTTCTTAGTTATTACTTTGCATTAGTTGGCATATTGGTTAATGCATTAATTAGCAGTTAATTAATGCTTACTTCTCCACCTTAATTAATACATTATTAAGCCTTGATAAAAGTTGAGTTATGTAATAGTTTACCGTTATGTAGTAACTTGCAATGTTCCCAGGTCAAGAAAACACCCCCAACTATGGTTAAGTAGTGCTTATTAGGCTGTTATTAAGTGTTAGAAAAGGGATAAATGTTTACACTTTACAATAAGGGTCCAAAAAGCATTTAGTAATGGTTAACTATGGTTAAAGGTACAGTATGTGAAAAATCAAAGGTCAATGGCAGAAAAACGTGATGTATAATTCAAAACTGTGTTTCTACTGATGAGTAATTTCTGCACTAGAACAGCTGTTATACGTTTATTTTCTTAGAATGAGTCATTTATATCTACTTGCTGGGCGGTGCACATATGGAGGCTGCCATATTTGTTTCACCATTTTTACTACAGTGTCCCTGAATGGACAAAACAATGTGAAGTAAGAACCCTCTGAACTTTAAAACTGCTGCACCAGCTTTGTTTAATGGGAGTTAAAGCACCGTTTGGGATAAGTGATGCCTTAAAAGACATAAATCAACATTTTATTTATAAAGCACTTTTCATATAAGACATGTTTTACAAAAAACAGTTATGTTAAAAACATAGGTCATTTGTAAAGGCGTAACAACAAAAAAAAGTAAAATGCACATCTGATCATAATGTCTCTTACTTGCATGCATTCATGCACACATACACAAAACATACAGGCGCCCCTCCCACCCACCAACCACCCACACCCCATCCAAAGTCTGGCTTCTGCTCTTTTTCACTAAATAAATCCACTCTGGTTTGACACTGCTGAGAGGAAACCCATATCTTGGGGATCCATTCACACCGGGAGCCAGCCCCCCCCCATGACCAGAGACATCGCCACCACTGGAGATCACCGAGATTTAAAGGGTAAACTCAGTAACTTTTTTACCTCAATAAATGCTTTTCGGAATCCCTGTGGGGCTAAACAAAGTGTTTACGGAGCGATTCAATGTCCCCCCCCCCCCCCCCCCCCCCTCCCGCCGGGGCCTCTGGCCTGCGAGCAGCTAAATACAACTTTGCCTGCGCCGACCCGAGCAGAAGTTGCGACAACAGAAACCGCTGTCTAGTACTCAGGTCCCCTATCTACCGAGCTGCTTCCAGCGCTGATTTGAACCAGATTACCAGCGCTAATTCAAAGAAAACATTTCTTTAGCTTCACACCACCTAAACACGGCTCCTGGCTCTCATAACCAACTCTTTGCTGGACCAGAGTGATTCACGTAGCTGCGCTGCCTGGGCGCCGGGTGAAGCATCACTGCTTCAGGCTCAATAATCACTTGTCACATCCGCAAAAAGTAAATAAAAGTTCGTATTCTTACCTGCTACTCGCCAACACCAGATAAAAATATAATCCACGGCATATTTACCCGCAAATCGCAGGTTAAACGTCCCGTTTCAGAAGAGACAGGACTTTGCTTTGAGCAGAGGGAGACGAGGTGCTGCTACCAACGTAGCAACGTAGCATCAACAAGCTAGTAAACGCTTAGAGAGATATCCAGGGATCAGAATAGAAGAAAGACAGGTAGAGAAGCTGTCTGTGTGCTGTGGGGGTGTAGGGGGGGTTGAACTTTACGACAGTGAAAGGACGCCACTAGTGGGAGCCCCGAGCTGAAGTTACTGAGTTCTGCTTTAAGCAGGCCAGCCCCCCCTCCCCCACAGCCATATGGCTGCAGTGAGAGACCCTCAGCCACCCAAAAAAGGATGATCACCATGCTAATGGCCCTGCTAGCCAAGCAGGCAAGGCCCCCGGCATGAAGGACCCCCACGAGGAAAACTCTGGAGCTAAAAAGTCTATATTAGCTTTACTTCTACTTCACCTTGAGTAAAAAAATTACAAAAGTGATGTCAAAAATAGATTCAGGTGTTTTATTTGACTCCACCAAACGGTCCAGTAACATTTAAACTCTTAGTATCAAAGAAACCAGTATGTTTGAAAATGTACTATGAGTGTATTACTATTAAAGTATATTGCTCAAAAGTTTAAATATAAGTATAGGCTAAATATTTTATTTATTAGTAAATGCCAAGTAAACTTTGTTAAGTATATATCTGATAAGTACATAAATAGTAAACTCAAAGTATACTGTCTTATTTAAAGTTCTACCGTGTAACTTTTGGCCACTAGGAGCTAAACCTGCAACAGCGCCAACGTCTCACAGGCCTCACGGCAATGACGCAAGTTTAAATCTCCTTTCCCGTGTTTGGATGTTGAAATAAATGAGTTCATCAAGATTCAAGAGTTTTCTAAAGGATTTTTCACCATTGGAGGATCTGCCCCTGGAGGAGGTATGCGCCTGTTTCTGATTATATATGATTACATAGCTGAAACATTACACACACAAACGCACAATGCAAAGATAAATGCGCAATCAAAACCGGCCACCAAACTACGTTGTAGTTTTGTGCACTGAATGAAGTCGTAACTTTGGCAAAACTCACGTTTGTTATGAGAATGTCAGGATTAGCTCACGTTTGTTATGAGAATGTCAGGATTAGCTCACGTTTGTTATGAGAATGTCAGGATTAGCTCACGTTTGTTATGAGAATGTCAGGATTAGCTCACGTTTGTTCTGAGAACGTCAGGATTAGCTCACGTTTGTTCTGAGAATGTCAGGATTAGCTCACGTTTGTTCTGAGAATGTCAGGATTAGCTCACGTTTGTTCTGAGTATGTCAGGATTAGCTCACGTTTGTTATGAGAATGTCAGGATTAGCTCACGTTTGTTATGAGAATGTCAGGATTAGCTCACGTTTGTTCTGAGAACGTCAGGATTAGCTCACGTTTGTTATGAGAATGTCAGGATTAGCTCACGTTTGTTATGAGAATGTCAGGATTAGCTCACGTTTGTTCTGAGTACGTCAGGATTAGCTCACATTTGTTCTGAGAATGTCAGGATTAGCTCACGTTTGTTATGAGAACGTCAGGATTAGCTCACGTTTGTTATGAGAATGTCAGGATTAGCTCACGTTTGTTCTGAAAACGTCAGGATTGGCTCACGTTTGTTATAAGAATGTCAGGATTAGCTCACGTTTGTTATGAGAATGTCAGGATTAGCTCACGTTTGTTCTGAGAATGTCAGGATTAGCTCACGTTTGTTATGAGAATGTCAGGATTAGCTCACGTTTGTTATGAGAATGTCGGGATTAGCTCACGTTTGTTATGAGAATGTCAGGATTAGCTCACGTTTGTTATGAGAATGTCAGGATTAGCTCACGTTTGTTCTGAGAACGTCAGGATTAGCTCACGTTTGTTATGAGAATGTCAGGATTAGCTCACGTTTGTTCTGAGAACGTCAGGATTAGCTCACGTTTGTTATGAGAATGTCAGGATTAGCTCACGTTTGTTCTGAGAATGTCAGGATTAGCTCACGTTTGTTCTGAGAATGTCAGGATTAGCTCACGTTTGTTCTGAGAATGTCAGGATTAGCTCACGTTTGTTATGAGAATGTCAGGATTAGCTCACGTTTGTTATGAGAATGTCAGGATTAGCTCACGTTTGTTCTGAGAACGTCAGGATTAGCTCACGTTTGTTATGAGAATGTCAGGATTAGCTCACGTTTGTTATGAAAACGTCAGGATTAGCTCACGTTTGTTATGAGAATGTCAGGATTAGCTCACGTTTGTTATGAGAATGTCAGGATTAGCTCACGTTTGTTATGAGAATGTCAGGATTAGCTCACGTTTGTTATGAGAACGTCAGGATTAGCTCACATTTGTTATGAGAATGTCAGGATTAGCTCACGTTTGTTATGAGAATGTCAGGATTAGCTCACGTTTGTTATGAGAATGTCAGGATTAGCTCACGTTTGTTATGAGAATGTCAGGATTAGCTCACGTTTGTTATGAGAATGTCAGGATTAGCTCACGTTTGTTATGAGAATGTCAGGATTAGCTCACGTTTGTTCTGAGAATGTCAGGATTAGCTCACGTTTGTTATGAGAATGTCAGGATTAGCTCACGTTTGTTATGAGAATGTCAGGATTAGCTCACGTTTGTTATGAGAACGTCAGGATTAGCTCACGTTTGTTCTGAGAACGTCAGGATTAGCTCACGTTTGTTCTGAGAACGTCAGGATTAGCTCACGTTTGTTCTGAGAATGTCAGGATTAGCTCACGTTTGTTCTGAGAACGTCAGGATTAGCTCACGTTTGTTCTGAGAATGTCAGGATTAGCTCACGTTTGTTATGAGAACGTCAGGATTAGCTCACGTTTGTTATGAGAATGTCAGGATTAGCTCACGTTTGTTATGAGAATGTCAGGATTAGCTCACGTTTGTTCTGAGAACGTCAGGATTAGCTCACGTTTGTTATGAGAATGTCAGGATTAGCTCACGTTTGTTCTGAGAACGTCAGGATTAGCTCACGTTTGTTATGAGAATGTCAGGATTAGCTCACGTTTGTTATGAGAATGTCAGGATTAGCTCACGTTTGTTCTGAGAATGTCAGGATTAGCTCACGTTTGTTATGAGAATGTCAGGATTAGCTCACGTTTGTTATGAGAATGTCAGGATTAGCTCACGTTTGTTCTGAGAACGTCAGGATTAGCTCACGTTTGTTATGAGAATGTCAGGATTAGCTCACGTTTGTTATGAGAATGTCAGGATTAGCTCACGTTTGTTATGAGAACGTCAGGATTAGCTCACGTTTGTTATGAGAATGTCAGGATTAGCTCACGTTTGTTATGAGAATGTCAGGATTAGCTCACGTTTGTTATGAGAATGTCAGGATTAGCTCACGTTTGTTATGAGAATGTCAGGATTAGCTCACGTTTGTTATGAGAACGTCAGGATTAGCTCACGTTTGTTATGAGAATGTCAGGATTAGCTCACGTTTGTTCTGAGAATGTCAGGATTAGCTCACGTTTGTTCTGAGAATGTCAGGATTAGCTCACGTTTGTTATGAGAATGTCAGGATTAGCTCACGTTTGTTATGAGAATGTCAGGATTAGCTCACGTTTGTTATGAGAACGTCAGGATTAGCTCACGTTTGTTATGAGAATGTCAGGATTAGCTCACGTTTGTTATGAGAACGTCAGGATTAGCTCACGTTTGTTATGAGAACGTCAGGATTAGCTCACGTTTGTTATGAGAATGTCAGGATTAGCTCACGTTTGTTCTGAGAACGTCAGGATTAGCTCACGTTTGTTATGAGAATGTCAGGATTAGCTCACGTTTGTTATGAGAACGTCAGGATTAGCTCACGTTTGTTATGAGAACGTCAGGATTAGCTCACGTTTGTTATGAGAATGTCAGGATTAGCTCACGTTTGTTATGAGAACGTCAGGATTAGCTCACGTTTGTTATGAGAACGTCAGGATTAGCTCACGTTTGTTATGAGAACGTCAGGATTAGCTCACGTTTGTTATGAGAATGTCAGGATTAGCTCACGTTTGTTATGAGAACGTCAGGATTAGCTCACGTTTGTTATGAGAATGTCAGGATTAGCTCACGTTTGTTATGAGAACGTCAGGATTAGCTCACGTTTGTTATGAGAATGTCAGGATTAGCTCACGTTTGTTATGAGAATGTCAGGATTAGCTCACGTTTGTTATGAGAACGTCTGGATTAGCTCACGTTTGTTATGAGAATGTCAGGATTAGCTCACGTTTGTTATGAGAACGTCAGGATTAGCTCACGTTTGTTATGAGAATGTCAGGATTAGCTCACGTTTGTTATGAGAATGTGAGGATTAGCTCACGTTTGTTATGAGAATGTCAGGATTAGCTCACGTTTGTTCTGAGAACGTCAGGATTAGCTCACGTTTGTTATGAGAATGTCAGGATTAGCTCACGTTTGTTATGAGAATGTCAGGATTAGCTCACGTTTGTTATGAGAACGTCAGGATTAGCTCACGTTTGTTATGAGAATGTCAGGATTAGCTCACGTTTGTTATGAGAACGTCAGGATTAGCTCACGTTTGTTATGAGAATGTCAGGATTAGCTCACGTTTGTTATGAGAACGTCAGGATTAGCTCACGTTTGTTCTGAGAATGTCAGGATTAGCTCACGTTTGTTATGAGAACGTCAGGATTAGCTCACGTTTGTTATGAGAATGTCAGGATTAGCTCACGTTTGTTATGAGAACGTCAGGATTAGCTCACGTTTGTTATGAGAACGTCAGGATTAGCTCACGTTTGTTATGAGAACGTCAGGATTAGCTCACGTTTGTTATGAGAATGTCAGGATTAGCTCACGTTTGTTATGAGAACGTCAGGATTAGCTCACGTTTGTTATGAGAACGTCAGGATTAGCTCACGTTTGTTATGAGAACGTCAGGATTAGCTCACGTTTGTTATGAGAATGTCAGGATTAGCTCGCGTTTGTTATGAAAACGTCAGGATTAGCTCACGTTTGTTATGAGAACGTCTGGATTAGCTCACGTTTGTTATGAGAACGTCTGGATTAGCTCACGTTTGTTATGAGAACGTCAGGATTAGCTCAGGTTTGTTTGAGAACGGGATTAGCTCACGTTTGTTATGAGCACGTCTGGATTAGCTCACGTTTGTTATGAGAACGTCAGGATTAGCTCACGTTTGTTATGAGAATGCGTCTGGATTAGCTCACGTTTGTTATGAGAACGTCAGGATTAGCTCACGTTTGTTATGAGCACGTCTGGATTAGCTCACGCTTTGTTCTGAGAACGTCTGGATTAGCTCACGTTTGTTATGAGAACGTCAGGATTAGCTCACGTTTGTTATGAGCACGTCTGGATTAGCTCACGTTTGTTCTGAGAACGTCTGGATTAGCTCACGTTTGTTATGAGAACGTCAGGATTAGCTCACGTTTGTTCTGAAAACGTCAGGATTAGCTCACGTTTGTTATGAGCACGTCTGGATTAGCTCACGTTTGTTATGAGAATGTCAGGATTAGCTCACGTTTGTTATGAGAACGTCTGGATTAGCTCACGTTTGTTATGAGAACGTCAGGATTAGCTCACGTTTGTTATGAGCACGTCTGGATTAGCTCACGTTTGTTATGAGAACGTCAGGATTAGCTCAGTTTACAGGACATTCTGAACAGCGTATGAAAACCATGCAAATAAACCAGCAAACTGCCGATCGTTCTGTTGCTTCTTTGATATGTATATGAATTACAGCGACGCATTTATTGCTGCAAACCAGCCACAAATGTTTAGGGAGTCACGTTAGCTTTGGTCTGTAGTAATTCTAGCCGCGTTTCGCTAACAGGAAACTATCGGCAGCTTATACGGCTCTGATTGACATTGTTTTGAATAAACGCTGACTGAAAAAAAAAAAGAAAAGCATCTTATTTTCGTACGTTTACGTAACAGCCAAACTTACTTACAGTCTAATGATACGGTGGCAAACAGAGAGCGGGTTTAGCTTCCACGCTGCTGTTTCAGAGGAGTCCAACGACTGAATTCTTTTCCAGCGTCCACTCGTGTTTCTGATCTGCCGTGATCCCTTTGCCTGTTTTCTTTCTGGCCTGCTCAGGCGTCACTTTCACCTTTTTACTTTGTTCCGCCATGACTAAGCTACGAGTAATGAGAGAAAAGTAGCACCCGTAGAGCTTTCTGTTTATGGAAGAGGAGCCGTAAAGCAACTTGCTTTCCGGCATTTTCATGGACGGCCGCCTCTCCAAAGGTACGATGTCTGGTTTCTGCAGAGGGAAGCCGCTCAGAGTGCTGACACGGATTAGTCACTGTATACTGGCCCGAAAAATCCTCTAATACGGCTCATTTAGGCTTAATGTCAGGGTCAGAAGTTACACGGTATAACTTTAAAGTTTAAAACTAGTATACTTAAGGTATACTTGCATATACTCCTTTTTGGTAAAGGGCTACGTTAAAAAGGAAGGTCTTGAACCTCTTCTTTAAAACATCATCAGTCTCTGCAGCCCTGAGCTTCTCTGGCAGGCTGTTCCACAGACGAGGTCCGTGATGGTGGAACCAGGTCTTCCTGAGGTTCTCTGGCAGGCTGTTCCACAGACCAGGTCCGTGATGGTGGAACCGGGTCTACCTGAGGTTCTCTGGCAGGCTGTTCCACAGACCAGGACTGTGATGGTGGAACCGGGTCTACCTGAGGTTCTCTGGCAGCCTGTTCCACAGACCAGGACTGTGATGGTGGAACCAGGTCTACCTGAGGTTCTCTGGCAGGCTGTTCCACAGACCAGGACTGTAGCGGTGGAACCGGGTCTACCTGAGGTTCTCTGGCAGGCTGTTCCACAGACCAGGACCGTAGCAGTGGAACCGGGTCTACCTGAGGTTCTCTGGCAGGCTGTTCCACAGACCAGTGGAGTTTTAGTTCTCACTTTGGGAACAACTAAAAGGCTGGTACCAGAGGACCTCAGGGTCCACGAGGGTTCATCGTTTAAAAGCAGGTCAGATAAAAAAGAAGGTCCAAGACCATGAAGACATTCATAAACCACTAAAAGAAGCTTAAAGTCGATCCTGAAACGCACGGGGAGCCGATGCAGCGATCTTAAAGCTGGTGTAATGTGCTCCCGTCCTCTGGTCCTCGTCAGAACTCGTGCTGCTGAGTTCTGAAGTACTTGTGTTACGGCCGCCTTTGTTACGTCCCAGCTCTGATAGGGATTGGGGACGCAAACAAAAGACTGGTTTCCAGATGTAAGAGGTGGAGGAAAGATGTTTATTGTTCAGGAGGTGATAAGGCATAAACACGAAACCTGGAAAACTAACTAAAAAGGAGATGGGGTTAGAGATGCTGCTCAAGGGAACAAATGAAAGGACAGACGAAGCCGAACACTGAAAGGGAAAACATACACAAACCTAGTCTATGAACCAAAAAGGGAACGAGCAGCACCATAAAATAAAACCTGCAACCAAAACCCAACTACAACAACACAAGGCTGAGCTATCCCAACTCCAAACTACCAGTGCAAATTACAAACAAAGAAAAGGGAATCCAGCAACTAAACCATTAACCAAACTGAAACACCTGCAGTCTATAGCATGAAACCAGGATCAGGGATGAAGCCGGGATTTGTTGGTTATCCTGGATCAACTTATCTGTGATCTGGTTGCACTGAAGTGCGATAGGGACCAGTGGTCTATGTTATGGTGTACGTTACCATGGAGATTTATTCTGTGGAGCTAGCCTGGTGTGGAGCAGGCTCAGTCCCAGGATTTATTTAATCTCATCCTCCATCACAGTCAGAAGTTCCTACAGATGGAAACATGCTGGTTCCTCTGTCTGCTACACATGATCACATTCACCTGGACCCACTGCTGGAATTTAAACAGTTTGTCTGCTGCAGTCATTAGAAAGTGAAGTTTCACATCGACTGCATATAAAATACACATCCAATAAAGACAGAACATGTTCTTTTTGTCACTTATATTTTATTGTTTTGAGTATGCAACGTACATACAAAAAAAGGGGGGGGGGGGGGCAAAGGAACAAAAAACAGCATGAACATGTCTGGGTAGCGCCTTCTTATCAGTTATTTTGTTTATATAATGTCCATTTTTCCCATTTTTTATTCATCTGTGGTTCTTGTAATCTCAGTCTGTGTGTTAGTTTTTCCATGAGAAATATGTCTTCAATCGTCGTGATCCATTGGTCCTTTGTTGGCAAGTTTTGACTTCCCCCATTTCCTTGTAATACATTTCTTTGCAGCTATCAACATCACTTTTACCAAATATTCATTGTTTTTATGGATAGTACCATCACCAAAATTACACAAATAGAGAATTTCAGGCTTGATTGGGATTGTATACCTTAAAACTTCACATAGGACATTGCAATCCATTTCCCAATTCTCCAAAAGTTTTGAACATTTCCAGAAAACATGAGAATGGTTAACATCCATCTCCCCGCACTCTCTCCAACATTCCCGATGCCTCTGCACTTGTTTACTTTTGAGCTTTGGCGTAATAAAAAATCGTATTAGATTTTTCCAGGCAAATTCCCTCCGTGTCCGAGAGCCAGTAGTTGTATGGTGTAGTTTCCACATGCTGAGCCAATCCGTATCTTCGATTTCTAGGTCAAATTCTCTTTCCCATTTTACCTTTATATAGTTGGTTGTATGTTTATCAAGATTTATTAGTGCTTTGTATATTGCTACTATTATTCTGATGTTACTGTCTTTATATGCTTTAATCATAATCTGGACCACATCGCTCTCTTCCATGGAGGGCCCCGCCTGTAATTCCTTTTTGTAGTAATCTCTCATTTGGAGATATCTAAAAAAATCATGTTTATCAAATTGATATTTATGTGCCAGAGTTTGGAAACTCTCCAGCCTCCCATTATTTTCCAGAACACACCAAGCTGTAACTCCTTTAGTTGCCCAATATCTATAAGTTTGGTCGATTTTGGCTGGCCTAAATTTGCTATCATATGCTATCCATTTTAGTTTTGTTGCATGTTTTTGGATTTTATGCAAACGTAGTTTTCTAAACCAGATATTAAATGTATGTTTAGTTATCGGGTCTAAATTAATTTTATTTATTTCATAGTTATCTTTGTCTCCGAGCAAGTTTTGAATAGGCTGTTCCAGTGATCCAACTTCTATATCTTTCCATTTACCACGGTAGTATGGATTGCACCAGCAATAAATATATTTTAATTGTGAAGCCTGATAGTATTGTTTTAACTTTGGTAACGCCATCCCTCCCATTTCTTTGGGTAGCTGGAGAGTTCCATACTTCACCCTAGGCCTCTTGCCCTCCCAAATAAATCTAGATATTATTCTATCCCATGTTGTAAATTGAGTTTGATTGACCTCTACTGGTAGAGCTTGAAATAAAAAGAGAAATCTAGGCAAGATGTTCATTTTTACTATTTCAACTCTGGAACTAAAATCAAGGGGCAAAGTGGTCCATCTTTTTATGTCCTTTTGTATATTGTCTTGAACCTTCGAATAATTAATATTATTGAGATCAAGAAATTCTTGAGGAATTTCTATTCCCAGGTATGTGATCGAATTCATTTTCCAATTTAATTTGTAAGATTTTTTTATATCCAGAGAGGGTGTATAGTTAAATTTTAGAATTTGAGTTTTTGAGACATTTATTTTGTATCCAGATATATATTCGAATTGTTTCAAAAGCTTCACCAATGTTGGTATAGATGTATTTGGTTGTCTGAGATATGCAATCACGTCATCGGCGAAAAGCCCGACCTTATGCTCCACGCCATTTACAGGAACTCCTTTTATTTCCTGATTTTGTCGTATTGCTTGTGCCAGTGGTTCAATAAATATGGAGAAAAGGGTCGGTGAGAGCCCACAGCCCTGTCTAGTTGATCTCTGTAAATTAATTCTATCTGTAAGACTTCCGTTTATTTTAATGCTGGCTGTTGGCTTGCAGTACAGTGTTTTAATAATTCCAACAGACTTATCATTAAAACCCATTTTTCCCAGAACTAGGTATAAGAAATTCCAATGAACACAATCAAATGCTTTTTCCGCATCAATACTCAGCACGACTGTACTTCTTTTCTCTCTCTGTGCTCTCTCTGTTATATGTAAAGTTTTCCTAATGTTATCGTGTGTCTGTCGGTCACGCATAAATCCAGTCTGATCTTCGTCAATTAATTCTGACAGAAATGTATTTAACCTTTTGGAAATTATCGATGTATATATTTTATAGTCAATATTTAGTACTGAAATTGGCCTATAGTTAGAACAGAGTTCTTTGTTTTTACCCGGTTTAGGAATTACTGATATTATTGCTTCTGACCATGAAGCTGGCATTTTATTTTCTTTTAGGGTCCAATTTAAAGTTTTACAGAAAGTTGTTATTAGTTCGCTCTTAAATATTTTGTACCATTCAGCTGGGAAACCATCGCTTCCTGGTGATTTATTATTTTTTAATGTCTTTATGGCTTTTAATACTTCCTCCTTTGAGATCTCAGCTGTTAATACATTATTTTGGTTGGTGCCAATTGATGGTAGGTCCAATATTTGCAGAAACTCCTTCTGTTCTTCAATGTCTGCAGCCGGAGGTTGTGTGTAGAGTTTTTCATAGTAGGTTCTGAAAATATTTTCAATTTCTTTGGGTTTGTGGGTTACTACATTTGTATCTGGGTCCTTGATCTTATAGATTGTATTTAATGCCTGTTCTTTTCTTAACCTTTTAGCCAGAAGTTTTGTTGATCTTGGTCCCATTTCATAATAATTTTGTCGAAGGTAGACGTGTTTTCTTTCCATTTCTTCCTCTAGCATATTATTGATGCATCTCTTAATTTCTTGAATTTTCTGTTGTATTTCAGATTTTTTTGTCTTTATAAACTGCTGCTCCAAGTCTTTAAGCTTTTCAGAACAATCTTCATATGTTTTCATTTTATTTTTTTTCAACCAAGCCGTTTTAGAAATAATTTTTCCACGCATCACTGCTTTAAGAGCATCCCATACAACTAATGGGTCCACCTCTCCATTGTCGTGTTGGTCAATGTATTGTTTGATTTCTTCTTTCATTTCTTGTATTAAACCTTCATTATTTAACATACCCACATTTAATCTCCACAAAGTCCGTTTTTCCCTGCTAGAAACATTAATTTTCATATATATAGCGTTGTGATCTGAAATGTCTGCGCTCCCAATTTTACATTCCTCTACTTTATATTTGTCTGAATTGTTTACAAAGAAATAGTCTATACGCGAATGTACCTTGTGGCTGAGGGAGTAATGGGTAAAATCCTTCCTAAAGGGGTTAAGGTTCCTCCATATATCAATCATTCCCAGTTCCTCCAGTGACAATTTTACAAATCTCGTCAAATGTTTTTTATGTTTTTTAACACTTGTTGTATCTAATTTGTTGTTCAGAATTATATTAAAATCCCCTCCACAGATTAAAGTTCCTTCTGCTTCTGTTGCAATAACGTTAAACATGGATTTGAAAAAGTGTTTATCACTTTCTGGAGGGGCATAGACATTCACTATTGTAATCATCTCTTCCTCTAGCCTCCCCTTTATGATCACATATCTGCCTTCCTTATCTTTAATTTCTCTTTCTAGATCAAATTTTGTAGAGTTGGATACTAGAATTGCTGCCCCTCGTTTACGTCCCTGTTTAAATGAACGATAATATGTATTTCTGAATCCCAGTTTTTTTAGTTTTTCATGTTCCTCATCCTGCAGATGTGTTTCTTCTAATAAAGCAAATTGTATTTTTTCCTTTTTTAATTTCAGTAGCACCTTCCCTCTCTTTTTGGGTGTAGTCAAACCATTCACATTCAATGATATAATATTTAGAGTATGCATATGTTTGGTTTCAAATAGGTTAATGTGTACCCAGGAAAACAAACAGAAACTGAACCAACATTATGAACAAAATCAGAGCGCAGAACAGGCGACTTCCAAAACGGAGGGTTCTTAAAACCTCTCTCTTTCCCCCTGTTGGTGGGTGAGCAGGATATCCTCACTACTGGTGAGGGCCTGCCACTAGACACCTTAATGCATCCAACTAATGGATTAATTCGTCTAGCAATGTCCAACATAGTTTCGCTCAACCCTCAAAGTCGGCAATAGGGGATTATCACGCTTACCGGAAGTTCCCGGGTTTTGGACACTTCCTCTTCCGGGCCATGTTAACGACAGCCGTTCCTGCTCTGTTATACTGTTTAAATCGGATAAACTCCAAACATACTTAAGTTTTCATTCCAGACTGAAGTGATACTGGATCAAAAGCTGGATCAAAGCGATCGATTCGCCGCGGTGAAGGGCCGAACTTTATAATAAAACACACGTTTGTTTGTCGCCGGTGGGGCACAACACCGGCACTTCACAGCATGCTAGCATTAGCCAGCTGGCGTTTACTGCCGTGCTTAACATTGTGCGTCTTAAAACACACAAACATCTGAAAATCGGGTCCGTACCCCCCCCCCCCCCCCCGTTTTCAGTGGAACAACTGGGGACTGCCAAGAAAGGAGACGCTTTCAGATGCTTGTGTGTTTTCAGCCGCACAAAGTTAGGCACGTCATCGAGCTGGCTAATGCTAGCCTGCAAACACGACTGCGCAGTCTGCCGGCCACAAACAAACGTGTGTCGTTTTATTATAAAGTTCGGTCCTCCACTGCGGCGAATCGGTCGTTTTGATCCACTTCTTCCTCAGCATCACTCAGTCTGGAATGAAAACTTGGCATTGGCGTTTATCCGATTTACAAAGTTTCACAGAGTAGTAGCTGGCGGACTACTGTTAGCAGGTTAGCATTAGCCAGCTTGATGACGTGCCTAACTTTGTGCTGCTGAAAACACACAAGCATCTGAAAGCGTCTCCTTTCTTGGCAGTCCCCAGTTGTTCCACTGGAAACAGGGGGGGGGGGGGGGGGTACAGACCCGATTTTCAGATGTATGTGTGTTTTAAGACGCACAATGTTAAGCACGTCGGTAAACGCTAGCTGGCTAATGCTAGCATGCCGGTGTTGTGCCCCCACCGGCTGCAAACAAACATGCTACGTTGTTTTATTATAAAGTTCGGCCCTTCACTCTGGAGAATCGCTTTGATCCACTTCTTCCTTAGTATTATTTCAGTCTGGAATCCGTGAAAATTTCAGTAGGGTTGGCGTTTATTCACGTTATCTACGAAGTAAAGCAGGGACATTGAACTGGACCGGAAGTGGGCCGTCTAAGTGTTTCAAACCGGAAGTTCGGAACACGGAAGCGTGATAATCCCCTATTATGTTTACTTAAGCCATTTAACTAACATTTGGGCTGTACATTTCCAAATAGTATTTTACATTTATAGTAACTTGATAAAATAATATCTTAGCTCTTTTGACCCAACTGTATAAAGGGTCTCCTTGGGGAGGCCCGTTATCTCAATGGTTAAGTCTTTAATCTTGTTGTGGTCGCTGATATTCGCGTAGTTTATCCCTCGCACGGTGTCCGGTCTCCAGCACGGATCCTCCGCTGCTCACCCGCTGCCATCCTGTTGCTATTTGAGTGCGGCGAGTCTCTCCACTGCTCTCACCTGGCAGATCCACCTCATATCCCCTCGCTCTTAGGTCCAGCGCAGCGTCGATGGCGTTGTCGTAGCTTTTCGCTCCCTCGCTCCAGCAGACACGCATCCTGGTGTAGGGCTTTTGGAAGCGAATGCTTTGCTCTTTCAACACTTTCTTGATGCCTTCATAGGCACGCCGTTTCTGAACTATTTCTGTAGGGTAGTCGTGGTCGAATATGATCGGCTTATCTGACACTCGTATTTTCTTCTGCCACGCTTTCTTCAGAATCGTTTCTTTTGTTTCAAACTTCAAGAAATTGACCACTATAGCCCTCGGTCGCTCACCTGGCTTTGGTTTAAAGGGGGGGGGGGGGGGGGGGGGTTCTGTGTGCTCGTTGAATGTGGAGCTCTGTGTCCTCCGGTAGAGCCAGTTCTTTTTCAGAAGTTGGTCTAAAAACGTTACAACAGAGTCATTTTCACTGTCCTCTGGAAGACCAAATACACGGATGTTATTCCTCCTAGATCTTGCCTCTAGCTCAGTGATCTTGTCTTGCATATTTCGAGTATGAGTTAGCATCCTCTGGAGCGAGCCATTAGCGTCCGTGTTCCATTCCTCGAGTTTCATTATGCGGGCCTGGGCCTCAGCCAGGTCAGTTTTTTGCTCTTCCATCTCTTTGTTACTTTCTTTGAATCTGAGCTCCATGTCTTGACGTAGTGACGTCATGTCTTCTCTAAGTTCGGTCTTAAACGAAGTTAGGTCACTACGCATTGTGGTACGGAGGTCTTGAATTTCCTTGCTAAGCTTTGCTAGCCCCTCGAGCATTAGCCTAGCGTGGCCTGGGTCCGCCATTTCTTCTTCCTGCTCCTCGTGACCACTCTCTTTATTTTCAGCGACCTCAATCGAGCCTTTTGTTTGTTTTTTTTGGCTTTTTCGCGGTCCCGTTCCACTCATATTGTCGTTATAAGTCTTTCTATATCGAGTTCTCGATTTTTGTGGAGTTCTAGTTCGCCGACGTTAGAGAGCTACTTGCTATGCGTCTTCACTGTCCGCCATCTTCCCGGAAGTCTCAGAACATGTTCTTTTATTAAATTAATAGACCAAAATCCATCAGACATGAGCCGTCTTCAAAACTGAACAGTGTGCTACAAGATAAAAAGCTCAGAAACAAAAGCAGATGATACAACACAAGAATGGATCAACATTCGAAGGTCTATTAGCCCCCCCCCCCCCCATTTCTGCTGCTGAAATAAATGCAGGACAACAACTAGAAAATCACTCTGTCAGCACAGACCTCCCCCAGCAGCTCATGTCCTCATGTTGTGATTCACACCTAAACTTTTCTTGCTACGCGTCTTTTATTAAATGTTGTTTCTGTTTATTAAGTTCATCATGTACCTGCTACATTCTGGAACTCATTGAGATTCTTTCTTGTAATTCTTTTAGCACTTTAACTTTAACACTCGGGCCATTTGTACGGAGTTATAAGCAAAAATTCCCAAATGTGTCCGATCTCACAGTGATAAAGAATCCTTCAAAGCATTCCTGGATCCAGAAGGTGATCCGGATCACCACCAACATTTAATGGGTTCATCTTTGGGGTGAGACACACGGCTGGTGGACATTTCAGGTCCATCCGTCCGTCCAGAACTTTTTCCATCAAGTTGCTGACAGACAGACAACCAATGCTACCAAAATCAGAACCTGGTTGGCAGAGGTAACTAATAAACTGCATAAATAGATGCAGCAGCTTCCAGGCCTGCACACGCATAACAGGCTAAATTAGTATAAATGAACACAAGTTCCTCTGCCAGTGCAGGAAATGGAGAATTTCAGAACATCCAGTTGGGAACTTTTTACGGTGAGTACGAAGTCAGGACATTTAAGACGGAGAAAATCCTTCTGTTACGACTGAATTCAAAAGGTAGCCTGATGGTTGATATGGACGAGAGTTACGATTGACGGCCGGCGCATTTCCATTGGCTCTCCATTCAACTGCCCAGTCTACGGACGAGGCGGGGGGGGGGGAGCCATCCAGACAGATTTAAATCACCTACACACACTAAAGAAAAATATCTTATACAGTATATACTTACACACACAAATATATACAGCTGTGTGAAAAAGTGATTGCCCCCTTCTTAATTTCTTACTTTTTGCATGTTTGTCAACTTTAACTGTTTCAGATCATCAAACACATTTTAATGGGAGTCAAAGATAACACACTTAAACACAAAATGCAGTTTTTGAATGAAGATTTTTATTAGTGTGTGTGTGTGTGTGTGTGTGTGTGTGTGTGTGTGTGTGTGTGTGTGTGTGTGTGTGTGTGTGTGTGTGTGTGTGTGTTTTATCATTTTTGGAAAGCTGAGTTCAGTTCCTCTATCCACATCCAGGCCTGATTACTGCCACACCTGTTCTCCATCAGAAATCACTTAAATAGGACCTGCCTGACAAAGTGAAGGAGACCAAAAGATCCTCCAAAGCTAGACATCATGCTGCCATCCAAAGAAATTCAGGAACAAATGAGAAACAAAGTCATTGAGATCTATCAGTCTGGAAAAGGTTCCAAAGCCATTTCTAAAGCTTTGGGACTCCAGAGAACCACAGTGAGAACCATTATCCACAAATGGTGAAAACATGGAACAGTGGTGAACCTTCCCAGGAGGGGCCGGCCGACCAAAATGACCCCAAGAGCACAGCGACGACTCATCCAAGAGGTCACAAAAGACCCCAGAACAACATCCAAGAACTGCAGGCCTCACTTGCCTCAATGAAGGTCAGTGTTCATGACTCAGCCAACGTAAAAACGAGGCTTGGGGGGGGGGGGGGGGGGGACACTGATATTATAATTGCCAATGAAAAGGGGGCCCTGCAGAAAAAGTTCGGGAGCCTCTGACTTCTATCAGTAAACTGTTTGAGATGAAGACATTACCACATCATAATTCTACTTAAATGTCAAACAATCATGACATAATATCAGTGATGGAAGATCTTTTTCACTTAAGTTGGATACCTAACTTTTGTGAGTAGTAATATATATATATAGCTGGGTTTCCATCACACCTGGAATTGCGCAAAACCTAAATATCACAATTAAAAACCGCTAATGGAAACACCTACATTTAAAAAAACTCTCAAATATCGCAAAAAAGTTTTTACGCTTTCGTGGGGCATTAATCCAGAAGTTTCAATAAAGCAGTTTTTCGCATAAGTGTAACGGAACATTTTTGTCGCAATTACACGCCATCAGGCGTGACGTAGGGGGTTAAAATCCAGTTATTCCTTCGTAATTATGATGAATATGATCATTTACAAGCATTAACTGTGAAATGGGAGTGATGGGGAAGTTTCATCAGTCACATGTATGAAAAATCCCCAAATCTCCGTAACTCAGCAAGCTGAGTTCATTTAGACATTATACAGATGCTTTAAGTTCTTCATGTATTAACGACTGGACACCAGCTGTTTATGTGGTTTCCACACGTTTGTAACACCACGACTCGGTTATCTGGATCCCACATGTTAATTATACGTCAGCAGGATTGAATAAAACGTGACCATGAATAACATCGTACTGTATGGCTGCGCCTTCGTATCAGCGGCTGTTTTACCACATCAGTCAGGAACATCCACACCCCAGAAGTTCATCCTGAGGGGTTTTCATCCGTGTTACGTTTCGGGCGTCTGTCCTGGACGTCTCCACGAGTGTTTTTCCTGCTGATGTGATCAGAGGCTCCGTACATACGGACTTTACCTCTGAATCATCATCCGCTGCTTTCATCTCCTGATGAGGAGCAGCTCTGAAAAACAACATGTTTATATCTCCATCCTCCTCAACGTGGAGCCTCACAGGACGGGATTTTACCAGAATTACGGCTGATACCATTCAATGGAAACACCTGCATATAGCAATTGTGTTTTTTTTCAAAATATCGCTTTTATTTTTCAAAAAGCGTCATGGAAACCCAGCTAGTGACTCTGTGCTTGATCGTGAGGGTCTGTATGAGGAAGCCGCGAGTGCACTTATCCATGATAGGTCTCACCTGGTTTGATTAATCCGTATCTACTTATTGCAGCTCGCGGTTTGAGCAACCATTTAAGCCTGGATGGTCATGTTGTGGATTGAAAGAGCCTAAAGAGTCTTAGTTTCGTGCAATAGACCCCTGGAAATCAAATACTAAAGGAACAAACTAAAGCCACCAAAAACAAACTAAGGGCAAACTGTTCCCAGGCCAAACAGTTGCCATCGACTGGATGTTTGCTGGGTTCTGTTGTAGCTGTTTGCCAGCTGCTGCAGGTGAGACTGATCAGCAATCAGCAAATAAGGAGGGAGGAGATGATGGTGGTGGGGAGCCAGGTCAATGGGAACGGAGGGATCAAGCAGGAGGATTTGCCTGCAAAATGAAAAACAAAGGGGTTAGTAACCAGGCGGCCGTAACACTTTTCCCCCTGAAGTTACAAAACCCCACACAGGGATTTTGTAACCAAACAAACAAACAAAAATGACAGAACACAACACAAAACACCACCACAAGACAAACAAAAGCGTAACACTCAAAGATACAAATAAGGTCTAGCAAAACAGAGGGAAACAAGTTTTGCCGAACTGAAGATCTGCTCTATATATTTAGCTTTTTTCACTACCTGTTATGATGTGTATCCATGGCAACGGAAAAAATGTTTACCACAGGGATCAACTGTTAAAACTCTCCCAAATCAAGATTATTAACAAAATAACACATCAAATCCCAGTGGAGTTAAGGAGAAAGACAAGAGGATGCAGGGCAGGGGTAAGGCAGAGAGAAAAACGGTGGAGATTTAAACCGTTTCTTCCAACTGTTGTGATGGGTAACGTGAGATCGCTAGCTAACAAGATGGACGAGCTTGAAGTGCTAACAAGGTCTCAGGAAGAGTACAGAGAATGCAGTATCATGTGTTTCACCGAGACATGGCTGCATGAACGCATCCCGGACTGTAATGCGTCTGTACACGGCTTCAAGACGGTCCGTGCAGACCGAAATAAACAGCTCAGTGGGAAGGTAAAGGGAAGCAGAATTGCAGTGCTGGTCAATCAGCGTTGGTGCCATCCAGGACACGTCACTGTCAAGGAGAAGATCTGCACAAGAGACATTGAACTGTTAGCTGTGAGTTTCCGTCCATATTATTTACCCAGAGAGTTTGCCTGTGTTATTCTGGTAGCGGTTTATATAATACCAGGTACCGCACCAGAGACAGCCTGTGATGTCATCAGCTCCGTCGTGGCTAAACTACAAACACAGCATCTAAACTCATTCATGGCGATCTCTGGAGACTTCAACAATGTCTCCCTCTCTGCTACGTTACCAACTTTCCAGCAGTTTGTCAGCTGCTCCACCAGAAAAAAAATAAGATATTGGACTTATTTTATGCAAATACAAAGAATGCATACAGCTCCTCTGCCCTGCCTCCTTTAGGAAGATCAGATCATAATCTGGTTCTTCTCACCTCCACCTATAAGCCCATCGTTCAGCAGCAACCAGTCATTAGGAGGACGATTAAAACCTGGTCTACTGAGGCTGAAGATGGTCTGAGAGGGTGCTTTGAGGCCACAGACTGGAATGTCCTCTGTGAACCTCATGGAGATGACATCAACACCATGACTGAGTGTGTGACAGATTACATAAACTTCTGTGTGGACAACATCGTTCCAACAAGAACAGTGAGGTGCTTCCCCAATAACAAACCCTGGATCACCAGTGACCTGAAAAAGCTGCTGAACATCAAAAAGAAAGCTTTCAGGGATGGAGACAGGGAGTTACTGAAGACCACACAAAAACAACTGAAAACACAGACTAAGAAGTGCAAGGAGGACGACAGGAAGAAGTTGGAGAGCAGCTCCAGCAGAACAACGTGAGGGACGTGTGGTCGGGAATGAAGAAGATCACTGGCTTCAAGTTAAAGGGGGACCAGACTGATGGAGGTCTGGACAGAGCTAACGAACTGAACATGTTCTTCAATAGGTTCAGTTCCCCCCTGTCGACAACACAACACACCACACACCCCTCCATGAGCCCACAGCTTTCCTGTCCCACCTCCACTCTGTCACCCTGCACCTCAGTCATGGACCTGAACACAGCCTCCTCTCCCCCCACATCAGGACATCCTGAGACCTCCTCTCCCTCCACATCAGGACATCCTGAGACCTCCTCTGTCTCCACATCAGGACATCCTGAGACCTCCTCTGTCTCCATATCAGGACATCCTGAGACCTCCTCTGTCTCCATATCAGGACATCCTGAGACCTCCTCTGTCTCCACATCAGGACATCCTGAGACCTCCTCTCCCTCCACATCAGGACATCCTGAGACCTCCTCTCCCTCCACATCAGGACATCCTGAGACCTCCTCCGTCTCCACATCAGGACATCCTGAGACCTCCTCTGTCTCCACCTCCAGCCTGACTGTCTCCTGTGACCAGGTCAAGAAACAACTAGAGAAACTTAACCGGAACAAGGCTGCAGGTCCAGATGGTGTCAGTCCCAGAGTTCTCAAGACCTGCTCAGAACAACTATGTCCGGTTCTCCAGCACCTTTTTAACACCAGCCTGAGACAGAACAGAGTTCCTGTGCTGTGGAAAACATCCTGTCTCTTTCCTGTCCCTAAAAAACCACAACCAGCTGAACCAAATGACTACAGACCAGAACCAGGACCAGGACCAGAACCAAATGACTACAGACCAGTTGCTCTGACATCTCACATCATGAAAGTCCTGGAGAGACTCTTACTGGCTCACCTCAACAAGCAAGTGAACACCTTTCAGGACCCATTACAGTTCGCATATGGTAATGGGCTTGGGGTTGAAGACGCCATCATCTTCCTGCTTCAGAGAGCCCACTCTCATCTGGACCAGTCAGGCAGCACTTTGAGGGTCATGTTCTTTGATTTTTCAAGTGCCTTTAATACTATTCAGCTGCTTTGCTATGTGAGAAGCTCCATAACTTCCAGGTGGATCCTCCACAACCACCTGGATTTACGACTACCTAACAAACAGACCACAGTTTGTGAGACTGAAAGGTTGTGTGTCTGAGATGGTGGTCAGCAGCACTGGAGCACCACAAGGAACTGTACTCTCACCATTCCTCTTTACACTGTACACCTCAGACTTCCAGTACAACTCTGATCCTGTCATCTGCAGAAATACTCTGATGACTCTGCAGTTGTGGGGTGTATCAGTGATGGACAAGAAGCCGAGTACAGGGAACTGGTCAGTCAGTTTGTGAAATGGTAACAATCAGCTCATCTTACAGATCTGGGCATGAAAAAGTTCCCCTTTCAGCCACTTACCAGCAACTTGTCTGCTAATTCAATCACACAGAGAAACGCCTGTGTGCCCAGGGGAAACAATTTCAAAGCATAAATGAACGCCCGAAACGAGGATGTTTCCACACGCCAAGTTTGGACACCGTGCGTGATGACGTATTCGCGGGACAAGTCGTTCAGCCAGTGATAGTGCAGTAATGGTGCACTATTAGTGCACCACTTCTGGCAGAAAAAGGAGGAACTTTTTCATGCCCTGGGGTCTCATTTATAAAACTGTGCGCAGGATCTATACTAAAAGTGTACGTGCGCCAAAAACCCAAAGTTTGCTTACGCCGAAAAATATTCAGATTTAGAAAACCGGGCGTACGCAAAAATCCAAGCAATTTCCCCTTTATAAATCACACTCTCCTTGGAAGTTTGTGCAGGTGAATTTGGCTCATATCCCGCCCCCCTACACGCCCACTTTCTACCATGAAGGGTCAATGCAAAGCACCTCATGGATGTTTCTGCATATAAATAAGCTGATCTGAGGCATTTAAACTTGATCGTGGCGGCTGAGAAGACGAGTAAACGCAGTTTCATGGAGAATGAAGTGGAGGAGCTTGTTGGTGGTGAAACGTTGAAAGAACGTTATATTTGGACGTCACAGTGGAATCGCAGATAAACAGAAGTGACATCACGTTGCTGCAGCGGTGAATGAACACAACGGCTGCTGCACACCGGAGCGCGTTGTGGTCAACAACTGCGCACCGGGATTAAACGGATTCGGCGGGTCGGTCGAGTCCAGTTTAACACACAGATCCAGGAGTTCCCAAACTTTCTGAGCTACGACCCCCCCAGATACCAGACGTTGTTGTTCCTGACCCCCGCAACAGCTGAGCTCTTTATTGTGCGACATTTCAGGTCATCCTGCAGCATCTACATGTGAGGCTAGAAAACTGTCAGAATCTTCATGAATTAGGGGGATAACGGGGGTTGGTGGATTATTAATGAAATGAAATGAAAAATACTTTATTAATCCCAGAAGGGAAATTCAATGTTTGTAATACTGTTTTTTTTTACAATATAACATCTATCTAACATAACAATAATATAAAAAGTACAAGTGCAACAATAATCATACATATGTACACAACTGTAAGAAAACATGATAATAAAAAAAGAAACAACTTAGCTGACCAAGATATGAGAAGGGCTTTTGTAAGATTTTGCTAAATTGCAATTTTTATTCTGAGTTAGGCTCTAATTTATTTATTAGAAAATGAATGCGTTTATATTCCTACAGATTAATCTTCCTGCATTAACAGATTTATTTTGACAACCCTAAAAATTCTAAATGTATTTAGTTTACAGCAATTACAATCGTCTGACGACCCTCTGAAATGATCTAAGAATCCCCAGTTCGGGAAGGTTGCTCAGGGGAATCTATCGGCATCAGTCAGTAATCATGTAGGAATATTGGTGGTTTCTAAAAACTCTCTCCATCTTTATCCTCTTCTTTCCATGATCTTCCAGCAGTGCAGCGCGTCCGTTATGAAGCATTATGTACGAGTGTCACCGTTTCCTCAGTAATTACAATCAGCCTCCACACCTTGTTACAGGTAACCTACCAATAACTGTCATCCTATATAACTGAAGCTGCAGCTACTGTAGCTCTGAAATGAGGCTGATGGATCGTACAGCTCAATCCAGGAACAGACGGGGGTTTATGATGGTCTCCAGTCTGATATGATGGTTAAATGCATGATCGTGGCTTCAGCTCATCATCTTACCAGCGGTGGCGCCAGTTTCCCGTCTCCAAAATGTTCGTGCGCAAGGTTCAGGGTTTGCGTACAGGTGCGCACATTTTCCCATCAGGTTTGTTTTTATAAATCTGAAACTTACTGGAAAATTACTTACGCCATTTTCAGGCCCTGTTTTGTGTGTAAGCAAGCTTTAGAAATGAGACCCCTGATCTGTAAATACCAGCAAGACTAAAGAGATGATTGTTGACTTCAGGAGGAGCAAGAATAAGCAGCATAGTCCTGTCTACATCCTGGAAGAGGAGGTGGAGGTGGTGGAGAACTACAAATACCTGGAGTTCAGCTGGACAACAGACTCGACTGGAAATGCAACACTGACTACATCTACAAGAAAGGTCAGAGCAGACTCTACTTCTTAAGGAAGCTTAGATCATTCAACGTCTGCACCAAGATGTTGCAGATCTTCTATAAGTCTGTTGTGGAAAGTGCAATTAGCTTTGCAGCATCTGCTGGGGCAGCAGCATCAGAACCAGAACCAGAACCAGAACCAGGACCAGAACCAGGACCAGGACCAGAACCAGGACCAGGACCAGGACCAGAACCAGAACCAGAACCAGAACCAGGACCAGGACCAGAACCAGAACCAGAGACTTGAAGAAACTAAACAAGCTGATGAAGAAAGCTGGTTCTGTGCTGGGGATAACTCTGGAGCCGCTGGAGCTGATCGTTCAGAAAAGAATGCTGCACAAGCTGATGAAGATGATGGAGGATTCTTCCTCCTCTCCACAACACAGTGAAGAATCAACAGAGTGTGTTCAGTGGGAGGCTGCGTCAGGTTCACTGTAGGACGGAGAGATACAGAAATTCATTCCTGCAGCAGCATCACCCTGAAGATCAAGACTGACTGATTATTATTGTTATGTTTTTACTTCATATATTTTACCTCAGCTGCTTAGGCAGCTGCCCCCGGGTCGCGGGGGCAGCTGCCTAAGCAGGGAAGCCCAGACTTCCCTCTCCCCAGCCAAGTGGAGGCGTTCCCAGGCCAGCCGGAAGATGTAGTCCCTCCATCGTGTCCTGGGTCTCCCCCGGGTTCTGGTCCCGGTGGGACGTGCCTGGAACTCCTCACCAGGGAGGCGTCCAGGAGGCATCCTGACCAGATGCCCGAGCCTCCTCATCTGGCTCCTCTCTATACGGAGGAGCAGCGGCTCTACTTTGAGCCCCTCCCAGATGACCGAGCTCCTCCCCCTATCTCTAAGGGAGAGCCCGGCCCCCCTGCGGAGGAAACTCATTTCAGCCGCTTGTACCCGCGATCTCGTTCTTTCGGTCATGACCCACAGCGGTCATCACCCATAGGTGGGGGGGCGTAGATGGACGGTAAATCCAGAGCTTCTCCTTCTTCAGCTCCTTCTTCACCACGACGGACCGATGCAGAGTCTTCATCACTGCAGACGCCGCACCGATCCGTCTGTCCATCTCCCGCTCCATCCTTCCCTCACTCCTGAACAAGACCCCGAGATACTTAAACTCCTCCACCTGGACCAGGACCTCCCCCCTTTTCCGGGTGGTTCTGATGCGATTCTGACCGCCAAAACAAAAAAAAAAAAAGAAAGAAAGAAAAGAGTGAGCTTCTTGCAATGTTGAATTTCCCTTCTGGGATAAAGAAAGTATTTTTTCATATCATTCATTTGATTCCGTACCGGAGCATCCGATCATCGCCAGCACTCCGTTCACTCTTACAGGCCACGTGAGAGGTGGCTGGCTTGACTTGGACTGACACCGGCTGTCATGTTTTTGTTCTTCATGCAACAGATCATGGCCGACGTTTACGCCCTAGAAATGGTTTTGTTTTTTCAGTAAAGCCAGACAGCGTTTCTCACTGAGGTCTATCATATGTGCAGCTGATCGCTGCTCTCTCACCTGATTCCTGCTGTGGCTGTGGTACTTGGTTCCTCATTTGTGGCGAGATCTGATTCCCTCAGTACATCTGATCTGAAAGAGTGCAAGATGATTGATTCGAGCAGAGTATGAGCTAAGGATGCACCGAAATGAAAATTCTTTACCAAAACCGAAAACAAAAAATGAGCAAACCAAGACCGAACACCCAAACACCGAAAGAAATTATTCCGTCCATTATTAGAACCGTTGCATTTTTGGCTAGGATGTGTACTAACCTCACTAAAATCAAGGCACTGCAATAAATCAAATACCATTTGATACTTTTACCGTTTCAGTGGAGACCAAACCTCCCAGCTCATGAGGACGACCTGGAAATGTGTCTGATGCAAATTTCAGATCTTGCTTTTTCTTTTCTATCTGTGTGTGGACGACCTGACTGGGGTCGGGGTTGGACCTTCAGCTATGATGGGTAAGGGTCAGATAGAGGTATCAGCACCGTATCACCACAGAGATAAAAATTAACTACAAAAGTGTGTGTGTGTGTGCACTCAATGAAGTGAATAAGATTAGTTGATGACTTCATATAAACAATTTATTTTCAGTTAACATTTGAAACGTGTTTGTTGGGTTAAATAATTTTTCAAAAGTAATATTAATGTGATTTAGTCTCATGTTATCCCACATATATACAGTCGTCCTCAAAATTATTCATACCCTCAAATTAAAGAAGGAAAAAAACAGCTGCCAGAGAAATGAGATGAAATTGACAAAAGTAATAATAAATAAAAATCATGACATTGATTCTGAATTGTGGTTTGAAAGAAATATAAAACAAACATACAAAAAAATACAACAAGTAAACAAGCATGATGGGGCTCCGAAGCTAAAATGTTGTTAATGAACACTCTGGAAACAATCACTGCAATCAGGTGTTTCTGTAACGTCCAATCAGACGTCTGCACCTGTGGACAGGTATGCTGGTCCATGTTCATTGGAAAAAAACTCTAATGTGTCTGGGACAGATTTTTAAACTTATTATTTCCGACCACATTTCAAAAGCAATGTTTTATTTCACTAAATTATAATTTTGTAAATTTTTATTTATTATAAGTTTCTCTCGTTTCTTGTTATTTGAATTACTGTTGTGAATTTAGCCTTTATTTAGTGGGATACCAGTCTTAACCAGAAGGTGGCGCTGATGCAACAACAAAAGGCTGCCACGAAAAACCAAAGAAGAAGCAGTGCAACGTGCAAACTGGGGCCCCGTCCCAAATACCCCCACTTCCAGATACTTAATACTTCCCCACTTCCCCACATTAGCCCCCAGCATGCGCGCTCCCGTTGGGGGGTTGAAGTGCGTCGTGTGTCCCGGTTCTCCAGGGCTGCTCGAGGGCAGAAGTCCGTCACGCCTCTTTTGCGCCCTCAATCCACACTTCAGTGAAGTCCGCATCCATGCAGACTTCACCGAAGCATATTGCCCATAATTCATTGCTGCATGTGACGTTTTGAACCATAAAGGCGGAACATGTCCATGTTTGGTGATGAGCTCCTGCCTGTGGTGGAAAAGAGCCATTTCAGATGTAAACATTGAAATATTTAATCTTTTGTGCTGTAGGTGAAATAATTACTGAAGTTTGCCGTTACTTCGGAATATACTTTGAATATTAAAATTCAAAGCATTAGAATAATGAAAGTTATCAGTTTACTGATAAAAGTAGCTAAATTAATTTTTTATTTAAAAACTTTATTTACAGGTACGTCCAATCGAGACGCAGCGTCTTTAACAAGGGAGACCTGTTTACCTGACATAGTTTAGTTTAGTTTAGTTTATTATGGATCCCCATTAGTCTTCATCAGTGGAGATTATTCTTCCTGGGGTCCAGATCAACATAAATTTTGAACATACAATCAACAAAAACACAGGTTAACGAAATTAAAATACAATACTAAGCAAACATTTTAATGGAAAAAAGCAAAAACTAAATAAGTATACAATACCAAAGCATCTATTTACAATGAAATTAAGAATAAAAATAATTTTGCAGCCATACTTCTGTAAGCCGTACAATTCATGTGATTATTACGGGTCTCAGTTTCCAATGCAACTCAAAGAACTTATACATGTTTTTATGGACATGTGGACATTTATGGACATTCTATGCTAACGATAACAGTCACAGAGCAACAATTTAATCATTATTATACATTTGTTTAGAATGTAAGTTATTTAACCTGTACTGGTGAAATTCTACAGCCATCTTACATAAATTAGTTCAGTAATTCATTTATTTATTAATCAAACTTGTGTGGATTTCATAACATCTATTTTACAAGAACAGATGAAATGAACTTTATTCAGTTTATGTCTGAAAATGACGTCTCTTCACCAGGAACAGAGATGAAGCTGAGTTTGGCAGCAATGACATGAAATGACGTGGTGCAAAATGGAGGAAAAATCACTGTCCCAGTTCTGCCTTTTTCCCGCACTTGCAACCTGCACACTCCAACCCTTAATGTGCACTTCTGACAAGTGCGCACTTCATACAAGGGTGTAGGGGTTAGGGTGGGTATTGGGACGGGGCCTGGCTCACACAAGACGCTGCTGAGTCATTTCCAGCGTGATTAGTTCAACTAAAATGCTTATTATAGTTTTGAAGCTTATTTGTTTATGGTAAATAAAAAAAATGCTAAATAAGTGACTCGGAAATATAAACTTTATGTTAAAGTAACATAAATGAATCAAGTTAAATCAACTCATATTTCTTTAGTCCACCAAAAGCAATGCAAAAGGTTTATGTCCATGAACTAGTTTGATGTTAGTTAAGCATAAACTAACAAAATAAGACTGACATGTTTTCATTTGAACTCACATGTTACAATCATGTGGAGCCTGTGGACATAGAAAATTATGTTCAAGTCAAAGATTAATTTCTTTGAGTGTGTGTGTGTGTGTGTGTGTGTGTGTGTGTGTGTGTGTGTGTGTGTGGGGGGGGGGGGGGGGTAAACTAGGTCAAAGGTCAGGGAGGGAAAGGTTAACGACTTGTGAAAAATCTCTCCACAGTTTACATCTGCAGCTGCAGAAAGTGAGGTGGGGAGAGTGAGTCTATGAGCTCAGGTCATTAATGAGGTTTCACCCCCCCCCCCCCTGAGGAGCCGTTATCTGTTCCTGGTAGAATACAGATTAATGAAACTGTTATCATTGTTATCACACAGCCAGCACGGTGTGTTCCAGTCACCGGACTGACACTTTTATCTCTAACAAACTCTTTATTACCGCCAGTGATGCTGGCAGGACTCAGCTTTCGTTGGCATGGAAACAATCTGACGTGATCTCAGCGTTTATCGCTGTTTCTGAGCTGATTGTGTTATCGGGTTGTTGTTTTCATTCGGTTCATTTCAGTCAGAGGTTGATAAACAGAAATAAAGATAAAGATTAGTGTGGAAGAGGATCAGGGCCACTGAGGAAGAAAAAAGTTTTACAGAATTCTGACTTTTTTCCAGAACATTTTTCCAGTGTTTTTTTTCCCCTCGTTTTCTTCCCGTTACTTTATTTTTTTTCAGAACATTTTAAATATTTTTTTTAGATTTTCTTTTCAATTCTGAAAAAGTAAGAGTTGTGACTTTTTCAAAACATTTTTATCATTTTTTCCAGGAGATTTTTTTTTTTTTTTTTTTTTTTTTTTTTCAGTTTCTGAGAAAGTCGGAATTCTGGCTTTTCTCTGTTCTGAGGGGAAAATGAAGAATTCTGGCTGTTTTTCGTAGAAAGTGTTTTCTTTAGTGGCCCTAATCCTCTTCCGTAGATCACTCTTGGAGAGAGAAGAGAGAGACCGTCTGTACTCAAAGTCCCAGAATGCTTGGCGCGGAAGTAGTGACGTAGGGAGCGTGCTGCTGATAAGACTGACGTCAGACGCCTTGAGGCTGTTGTGCTGGAGCTCGCGGGGACATCCTTGAACGTGTTGACGCCCTCAGGCAGGACAAACCTGGTCCACCGCCTGTCTCTGTCCCTGTCCTCCACCGACGTCCCGGCCCGGTAAGACCCGCAGAGCGCCGCGTGGACCCCGGTTTCACCCGCCCAGTTTCATAACACCCACCCGGACAAAGGTCGAGCGAGCGGACTGCTGCTTAACTCGGAACGGAACGGAACGGCTCGCGCCCCGGTGAGTTTCACAAGTTAATAACTCCGCTTTTCCTCCGTGCTGGTGATGGACGCGGTTTCCGGAGTTAAAGAAAGTTTTCCTGGTTAACCTGTCAGGTTAACTAGTTAGTCCCGGGTTAACCGTCAGTGCTGGGGACGGAGGGGGGGCGAACGAAGCTTTTCAGCTCCGCTACTCCTGATTTAACGGACCTGCTGGCTTTTACTCTGCAGGGTCGATAAATCCCGATCAATAACCGATATTCTGAGCACAGATATGGGGAGTTAGAAGCAGGTCGATCCAGTCCATTATTCCCTCCTGATATTAAAGTTTAATGACGTGGGAAAGTGATAAAAACTGCTGGGAAATGTTTCAAATCGATCTTCGGGGAAAACCCATCATCATCATCATCATCTAAGCGATGTGAGACGTTTGTGAAACTGAAAGTGTTGGACTGCTGAGTTTCTCTGGAGTCAGTTTACAGAACAATCTGGAGTTTAAAAACGTGGTTTTATTAAAGTGATTAAAACTTAAGGATGCACCATATCATCGGCCCCCAGTCAGTATCGGCCTATATCGGCCTTAAAACTGAGTATTGGACATAGGCCACCCCACCGATATTTAACCGATATTTAACTAATCAGCCTGCTGTTTCTAAAGTCTAAAAAAACGTCTTTTTTACAGCCTGTAAAATGTCTAAAGACGGGTTCTTCCAGGACGTTCTGTGTGAACAGTTTACGCGCTCATTCCTGTAAATAACCAAATATCCCTGTTTTTGTAGGTTTTTTTCTCAGGGAGAAGAAAATCCAGGTGGTTCCAGGATATAATGAATATATCCGATATCGATACTAATATTATAGCTGGAAAAATAATGATGTTATATTCATTCCTTGAGCAAAATTAGAAAAATGCAACTTGCGTTTTGTATAATAAGTCAAACTTAGTGACAATTGTTCAAACAAAACTAACAGGACATGTGCGTGATATCCTAGAACCACCTGGATTTTCTTCTCCATGAGGAAGAAAAACAAAACGGGGGGTATTTGGTAACCATGGGAACAAATAATGATACACTGAAATATTGTGATAATTTTTTATGCTGATGATATATCAATATTTAAAAATGTGGTGTTGATTAGGGATGGGCGATATGGACTAAAAAATATGTCACTATAATTTCTGGTTTTCATCACGGTAACAATAATTAACAATAAAAAATATCATCCTAATTGTTTGTATTATAAATGTATCACTACATTCTGTCCTGAGAGCCCTAAAATGATACTTGAAACCATGAAACCACGTCAGTTAAGTCCCAGTAGTACACCCGAACTGCAAACTGTAGTAATACTAACCAAACGAGTCTGAAATATGAGAACAAATATTTATTCACACAATGCAAACAGAAAAAAACATAAATAACTGTAAATGCATGCTGATAGATTTAAATAGATTTATCATTTTTATTGTGAGATGACAAATTATTATCTCGGGGAATTTCTTTGATATATCGCACATGATAAATTATCGCCCATCCCGAGTGTCGATCTGTTTTACTAACAAAATTTCGCAAAACTTTCTCGTTCGTTACGAAATCGTGCCGGTTTGCATGAAATCTTGCAAGATTTCATCAGACAACGGTGAAATCTTGAGATTTTGTAGGTAAAATAGATCGATACAGTATTTCTAAATATCAATATATCAGCATATGAAAACATCATGATACTTCAGTGTACCAATATTTTTCGGACTCTACCTTTAAATTTGACTTGTTTTACATAACACAGGTTGAGGTATTGTTCTAATTTTGCACAGGGAATGAATATCGGTTATTGGCCTCATGAGTTTTAAAATATCTGCATATTGGATATCAGCTAAAATTCCAGTATCATGCCTCCCTATTAAAGCTGCTATGATGAGAAAATGCTCCCGCATTCTAAGTAGGATGATGGAAAAAACCATGATCACCATTATTTTGGTCAATATTGAAATCATGATTATTCAAACGCTTATTTTTAAGAATTTTATTCAGCATTTCTCTCTGTCCAAAAACATTTTGTTTGATAATTTAGGCAAAGCACCACCACCTCCTTCGCTCTTCGGCCTGGTGAACGTAGGTTTGTGGCCGTGTGGAAAGGAACGTGCTGCACGTGCGCTTTTCTTCCAGAAGTTGTGAAGAAAAATGGCACGTAAATTGTTTCCGCTGGATTATATGACTTATATTATTCTTTAACATGTCCTGTCCAGCAGAATGGCGATGTGGCTGCTCTGTTGTGTTGGACAGAATGAATATGAGGCTGAGTTTATTCGTTTTATTTAATTAAAAGCTTGATATAAACAAGCTTTTAATTAAATAAAACGAATAAATTCAGATATATGCAAAAATAAATGCAGATATAAATTATATCTGCATCTTACATCATATTGTTGGAGCTGACAGGAGCAGGGCTCCACACTGCCACCAAGTGGTCGCATTTGCAACTAAAATGTGAGACTGGAAGGAAATTTCATCTACCATGCGAACAATAAATTTGCCTCCAGAAAAATACACAGACTGAACAATCTAGAAACAATCTGAAAATAATAAGTGAAAGTAAAGACTATTCAGCAGCGAAGTACCAAAAACTCTGTAAAGTAGAAATGTTTTCAGTCTGCTGTCTGGGCTTTAACGTGACTAGGGATGCAACGATATGAACATTTCATTTTATGGTTATTGTGACCAAAATGATCACGGTTATCATTATAATCGCGGTATTATTGAAATGCCCCACCAGCATCTTTAAAAGCATCCAAAATGGGTCTAAATGTCCACTTTGTCCTTTTTAAATGGGAAAAGTGTCCACAGCACCGTCCATGTGGGCGCCTTTGTTGCTTTCCACAGTGTTCTCATGAATTAAACACTGCAAACTGGGACTGCTGCTGCTTTTCCAGCCAATGAGCAGCATCATGGAGAGTTTTTCAAAGTGCAGTAATCAGTCGCGGTTTTCACCATAATCAAAATTTGAAACGGTATTACTAATCGTTGGTAATTTTATCACGGTTAACCATTTTATGGGTAATCGTTACATCCCTAAACGTGACACAAACTGATTTAAAGCGTCAGAGCTTTGCTACGACTACAGATGTGTTGCAGAAAGAAATGTCTTTATTTTCAGGCAGTGGAATATTGTTCATGTTCAGGACTTCCAGACTGATTTATGAAAGAATTATAATTTATTGATGCATGATTATGGAAAAAATCCTTATCACAGTTATTTTGGTCAATATTAAAATCACAATTACTCAAACAATAATCTTTTTTAGTTACCCGATGCTTTTGTTCAGCATTTCTCTCTGTCAAAAACACTTTATTGATCATTTTCGTTAAACATTCAAATGGAAAATGAATATAAGCTGCAAATATGTACCTTACAGCTGTTGCAACTTATAAACATTAAATGAATAAAATCAGTATTCTCTCAACATTAAAGGTAGAGTCCGAAGTCCCTCCATCGTTTCTGTTTGCAAACAGTATTCAAACTTAGCCCCCCCCCCCCTCTCTCTCTCTCAGGCTAATGGCCGCCTCGTTCTTCAGCCTGTTCAGCTTCAAGCTTCTCCTTCAGAGCTCAGAAGCAGCTACAAGCCAAACTATGATGAACCTGGTTTTCCAAACTGCATCATCTGAAGCTCTTACCTTTTCTTCGGTGCATCCACGGTGTTTCCTTTCTTTCTTTTTCCTTCCAGAGTTTGAGTGACTGGCATCTGCTCCAATCATGAGCTTATTCCCACACAGCATCATGCTCTTAGCTCTGTTATTGGCTGCTGATATAAACAGAAATCTCCCCCCAGAAACATCCCGACCAGAACAGAACAAAAGAGCCAATTACAGGCAGGAGGAGAGAGAGTTGCATTCAAACGCACCACGGCACGGGAGTAGAGGCCCAAAGGCGGGTTTGAGACTAATTTCACTTGCTCAAGTCTAACGTTTATCTTTTACAGGGGGAACTCCGGACTATACCTTTAAATAAGGCACAGAGGAACATGGATGTATCCAAAATAAACTGTATCCAGCTGTTCTGCACCTTTTCTGTATTTGAAGAATAAAATAAATGTATTAATTTAAAAAAAAAAATCCAAAAATAAACTTAAAGCTTCAGAAAATGCTGCAACGTTCCAAATCTAACGTTTGTTAATGACACCGGACAAAGTGCCCCGGTGAGAAGCCACTAAAATTCATTTTACTTCAGAAAATGCTGCAACGTTCCAAATCTAACGTTTGTTAATGACACCGGACAAAGTGCCCCGGTGAGAAGCCACTAAAATTCATTTCACTTCAGAAAATGCTGCAATGTTCCAAATCTAACGTTTGTTAATGACACCGGACAAAGTGCCCCGGTGAGAAGCCACTAAAATTCATTTCACTTCAGAAAATGCTGCAACGTTCCAAATCTAACGTTTGTTAATGACACCGGACAAAGTGCCCCGGTGAGAAGCCACTAAAATTCATTTTACTTCAGAAAATGCTGCAACGTTCCAAATCTAACGTTTGTTAATGACACCGGACAAAGTGCCCCGGTGAGAAGCCACTAAAATTCATTTCACTTCAGAAAATGCTGCAATGTTCCAAATCTAACGCTTGTTAATGACACCGGACAAAGTGCCCCGGTGAGAAGCCACTAAAATTCATTTCACTTCAGAAAATGCTGCAACGTTCCAAATCTAACGCTTGTTAATGACACCGGACAAAGTGCCCCGGTGAGAAGCCACTAAAATTCATTTTACTTCAGAAAATGCTGCAACGTTCCAAATCTAACGTTTGTTAATGACACCGGACAAAGTGCCCCGGTGAGAAGCCACTAAAATTCATTTCACTTCAGAAAATGCTGCAACGTTCCAAATCTAACGCTTGTTAATGACACCGACAAAGTGCCCCGGTGAGAAGCCACTAAAATTCATTTCACTTCAGAAAATGCTGCAACGTTCCAAATCTAACGTTTGTTAATGACACCGGACAAAGTGCCCCGGTGAGAAGCCACTAAAATTCATTTCACTTCAGAAAATGCTGCAACGCTCCAAATCACACATTTGTTAATGACACCGGACAAAGTGCCCCGGTGAGAAGCCACTAAAATTCATTTCACTTCAGAAAATGCTGCAACGCTCCAAATCTAACGATTGTTAATGACACCGGACAAAGTGCCCCGGTGAGAAGCCACTAAAATTCATTTCACTTCAGAAAATGCTGCAACGCTCCAAATCACACATTTGTTAATGACACCGGACAAAGTGCCCCGGTGAGAAGCTACTAAAATTCATTTCACTTCAGAAAATGCTGCAACGCTCCAAATCACACATTTGTTAATGACACCGACAAAGTGCCCCGGTGAGAAGCTACTAAATAAAATTCATTTCACTTCAGAAAATGCTGCAACGTTCCAAATCACACATTTGTTAATGACACCGGACAAAGTGCCCCGGTGAGAAGCTACTAAAATTCATTTCACTTCAGAAAATGCTGCAACGTTCCAAATCTACACATTTGTTAATGACACCGGACAAAGTGCCCCGGTGAGAAGCCACTTAAATTCATTTCACTTCAGAAAATGCTGCAACGTTCCAAATCACACATTTGTTAATGACACCGGACAAAGTGCCCCGGTGAGAAGCTACTAAAATTCATTTCACTTCAGAAAATGCTGCAACGTTCCAAATCACACATTTGTTAATGACACCGGACAAAGTGCCCCGGTGAGAAGCCACTTAAATTCATTTCACTTCAGAAAATGCTGAACGCTCCAAATCAGAAATTGTGTCAATAAAAATGGACAAAGTAAATTGTGTCAACCCACTAAGATTCATTTCACTTAGAAAATGCGCACGTAAATAGTTGTTAATCACCGGACAAAGTGCCGGTGAGAGCCCTAAAATTATATTTGAATGCTGCAACGTCCAAATTACGTTGAGACACGGACAAAGGCCGGTGAGAGCTAAAATTCTTCACTTCAGAAAATGCGCACGTCCAAATCTAACGTTGTTAATGACACCGGACAAAGTGCCCCGGTGAGAAGCCACTAAAATTCATTTCACTTCTGAATCGACCATCAAATCTAAGTTTGTTAATGACATGGACAAAGTGCCTGGTGAGACGCCACTAAGAGTTTGGAGATTGTTTGATCCAAAAATTTTAATCACGATCAAATTGAGTAATTGCGCAGCCCTAGTTTAGTCAGTTTTAGTTGTAGTTTAGTAACGTCGATGTGAGTTTACGGGAGGACCAAGGTCGTATTTATAGCTATGCTGTCAACAAACGGTGCTGATTATGTGCAGATAAGTCCAGGCCGTCCCATCCAGCAGCTGTACGGAGACGCCTGTTCTGCCGCGTTTTATTCTGCTCGGACATGGTTTTATGCTGCTCGGACATGGTTTTATTTCTGCTCAGACATGGTTTTATTCTGCTCAGACATGGTTTTATGCTGCTCAGACATGGTTTTATGCTGCTCAGACATGGTGTCAATAAAAATGCTGCACAGACATGGTTTTACCCGATTCCTAGGAGTTTGGTTTTATTCTGCTCAGACATGGTTTTATGCTGCTCGGACATGGTTTTATTCTGCTCAGACATGGTTTTATTCTGTCTCAGACATGGTTTTAATCGTCTGCTCGAGAGACATGGTTTTTATGCTGCTCAGACATGGTTTTATGCTGCTCGGACATGGTTTTATTCAGCTCAGACATGGTTTTATTCTGCTCAGACATGGTTTTATGCTGCTCGGACATGGTTTTATTCTGCTCAGACATGGTTTTATTCTGCTCAGACATGGTTTTATGCTGCTCGGACATGGTTTTATTCTGCTCAGACATGGTTTTATTCTGCTCAGACATGGTTTTATTCTGCTCGGACATGGTTTTATTCTGCTCGGACATGGTTTTATGCTGCTCGGACATGGTTTTATTCTGCTCAGACATGGTTTTATGCTGCTCAGACATGGTTTTATTCTGCTCGGACATGGTTTTATTCTGCTCGGACATGGTTTTATTCTGCTCTGACATGGTTTTAGTCTGCTCGGACATGGTTTTAGTCTGCTCGGACATGGTTTTAGTCTGCTCGGACATGGTTTTAGTCTGCTCGGACATGGTTTTATGTCTGCTCAGACACGGTTTTAGCTCTGCTCGGACATGGTTTTAAGTCTGCTCGGACATGGTTTTATCTGCTCGGACATGGTTTTAGTCTGCTCGGACATGGTTTTAGTCATGCTGCTCGGACATGGTTTTAGTCTGTCTTCCGGACATGGTTTTATTCTGCTCGGACATGGTTTTATTCTGCTCGGACATCGTTTTATGCTGCTCGGACATCGTTTTATGCTGCTCGGACATCGTTTTATTCTGCACAGACATCTGGTTATGGACAGGACATGCGTGCATGTTACACGCTCCTTGTTTGTACGCTTATCCGATGTGAGTGAAGACTGGAAGTCGTTAAAGATGCATGAATCCGAAACCAGACTCTGATATCGGCTGAATGAGGCAGATCCAGTCATTTCTGTTTTTTATTACATCATACACAGCAGTACAGTTGCAGCCATCTGATCATGTTTGCTGCACGGTTACATCATCATGCAGAGCAGAGACGTGATTTTTATTTGTTTTTGCATTTCAGTAATATTATCATGCATTTATATCTGCGGTCATTTACCTTTTTTTTTATTTTAACAAGGCTAAATGCCCAGTCTGCTGCCTCCTGTGTAAGGCATAAAGTTGGTTCATTCATCCAACAGTAGTATCAGATCGGTGCCGGGTATGGGCCGATATGCTCAGCCCAGGTATCGGTATCCGACGGGATCAGGAAAAACCGGATTGATTCATGTCCATGAATCATTTCAGTGTTTATCTTCTGGTTTGTGAAACTCAACCTCACACACTTGAAACGTCCATTTTACAGTATTTACTGCAGCTGGTGTGTGTGTGTGTGTTACTCATGGACGGACTGAACACACACCGAGGCAGCATCAGGAAGTGTTGCTAGGTGGGGCGGCAGCATCGCCGCTCTCATCGCGGCTCCGGGATGACCGCTGGTCCGTGGAGGTGAGGGCGTCCAGCCGTCCTGGTCTCTGAGGTCATGGTGGTCCACATGAAGCATTCAGGGACCGCATGGAAGGATGAGTTATGGTTAGGGCTGAACGATTCAGGGGGGAAATCTAACCACGATTCTTTTATTTATTTTTTTCACCAATATTGCAATTGTGATTTCCGATGCGTTTTATTTTCTCACGTTACCATGCAGTATTTCCCCATGAAAACAGGGAAGCATCAGTTCAGTGTAACAAAAACATGGTTAACCTGATGAATCCTTCCAGAGGTCAACAACTTTTTATACGAGTTTATACGTGTGTTTACTCACCGGTAAAGTTTCTGTATCACTTTGACTGGATATTCAGTTGAGTCGCCCTTCCTTTGCAGTGTGTTGGTGTCTGAGTACACGCTCAAAAGTACAGGTACCAGGCAGGATCATTTCTGTACCTGTACGTACATGTTTTACAAATGTCCTCTCTAAAGTACAATATTGGTCTTTATGAGGCCAGAAGTACCCATATACTATGAAAAAGGGTCCAAAGTAATATAAAGTACACATTTGTACCATTTCAACCCTAAGGGTACCTGCAGCTTTGAAAAATGTGTGTAGCTTGTACAATAACTATAAATAGCAGTACTTCTAAATAGTAGTATAATTATAGTTATTATATTATGATTTTCATAACAATCATAGTAATAATTATACGTATAATATATATGTGTTTGGCCTAATATTTCTATAATAATTATTCATTTATTATTAGCATCTTTGATTGTTGTCATAATCTCTATTTTATTGACTTTTATTCATCATCTTTAATTGGTTTAATTGTACTTTATTAACTCATACAGCTTGATAAGGTACAAAAATGGACCATGAAGGTACAGAAATGTCTTTCAGAAAGGAACCCCCCCAGCAACAAGCTTTGGACTCTTTTAGGTACAAACTGGTACCTCTGTTGGTGAGTGTGCAGCGAGCTGCGTCAGGCGTGCAGAGAAACCCCCAATAACTAACGGAGAGTTAGCTCTGAACTCACAGGACAATAGTTGTGGTTCGTTCGTTCATTCTACGTGAAGTATCGGTGATCGCTCTGTGATGATGCTTTAAAGTTGAAACAAGTTTGTTGTGTTGCTACGTGAAGCAGCAGTGTTTGCTTCGGTACAATAGCTGATGCTGTTCTTTGTCGTTTATCCGGAAACCAGAATATTCCCACACAGCTGATGAGCTGGTTTTCTCTGGCACTCGGATATCTGCAGAAGCGTCACCTTCAGTGTCGGCTCTGAGCCTGACGCCGCTGCTCGGTACCTTGTGGGAGCTGATTCTGAACACGCGTGTTCTCCAGCGAACCGCTCGCGCTGCTTACTTTACGTGACCAGGTGATTGCATGATGGTGCAGTTACAAAATTGTGCTAATTAAAATTGCAGTTTAATTGCAGATGTGATAAATTGTTCATGTGTAGTTGTGGTGATGATGGGAGCGGAGCCAGCCATCCATCCTAAGCTGGTACGGTGATAGCTCTTCTGTGGGTATGGGGCAGCTTTATGCCGTTCTCCTGCATTATTTCATTCTGGATACAACCAGAGCTCATCAGTCTCATTCTCATGTCTGACCTCAGATCAGTGCTTCAGCTGGACTGTGTCCTCTCTGGCCTTCACACTGTAACATGATGAAATCTGACTTCTGCAACAATGGACAGAAAATCCCTTTAAGTTGATAACTGTGTTAAAACTGCTTTAAAAACATAGTTTCATTCTTGAACGGGGCAGAATGTAGCAGTGACGGCAGCTGGTGATAAAATAAAGTATCAGGTTTCACCGTGATCTACGAGCTGTAAGTGGGACGGATGTTGTGGCTTCACCTCCATCTCAGCTCTGCAGGACTACTCTGTAAAGCATCACCATTACAGATGCTGCTGCTACAGTTACAGAGGAAATGATCACATCATTCTGCAGTCGTGTGTGAAATCACATAAACAGGTCTCTAAAGCGCCGTTCAGACTTGCTCTGGAAAGCGGTAATATGGCGTACTTTGTCTTCAGACATGTACGGGTTTTTACCTCGGAGATGTAGCGGACACGTACCGGCTGGTCTCCATGTCATAACAGCAGAAATGTTGCGCCACGTGCTGACTCGAGGCCTCTACACACCTACTGCCAACATTTCGTCCAAAAGGTTCGCACGGCAGGAGCTCTGATTGAATCGATGTCAAGTCAACGGGAGCGTTCACATCAGTGACGAATTTCCCCGTTGCGATTTTGCGACGTTTATTTTTTCGAACTGAGGTTGATTTTCTATATATTCATATCTGACAGATGCACAATCCACCAATCAGAGAAGGCGCTCTGACGTCACAGAGCTGGTTTCAAGCAACAAGGGAAAGGAAAAAGAGAGAGAGGTGTGGCTGCTTCTGTATCATTGTGGTTCAGGTGCTGGCATCCAGGGCCGGCTCTGGCCACTTTGGTGCCCCAGGCGAGGTTATAGTTTGGTGCCCCCCTGTCCTGACGTTAATGATTCCTGATCAGGGGTGTCCAGTTCTGGTCCTCGAGGGCCACAATCCCGCAGGTTTTCTATGCATCCTGGCTCCAACACACCTGACTCCAATTACCAAGAACATCATAGGCTGTTGGATCCATTCAGTATCAGTCAGGTGTGTTGAAGCAGAGAAAAAGTGACAGCAGCCCTCAAGGACCCCCTCTGGACCCCCCTGTTCACATGAACAGAGCAGGATGAGCTGCATGTGTCTGAGGTTAATATTGTTGCAGAGTTGTGGTTCTCTGGTAGGATTACATCATTGTGTCTGGATTTGGTCTCACTGAAACACAACTGCTGCTGTAATAATGACTAATAATAATAATAATGACTAAAGTCAGCAGCTGCTGATGGAAGCTGGACTCAGACATCCACAGTTACACCTGCATCCAGTCTGTGTCCTTCTTTCATGTAGTAGACATTGTATAGATGAACCTTATCTATGCTCTATACTGTTATTAGTAACTAAGATTAACTGAAACCTTCAGCAATAATTTAATAATAAAATTAACCAATAACTCCACCTCTGCAGCAGCTTCTGAGCAGGAGTCTGCAACCTGCAGCTCCACAGCTGCAAGTGGCTCTTTGGACCTTCCACAATATCTCTCAATAACTTTGACTAAAACAACCAACTAATAAATACCCATGTATGTACACGATGTTTTTAATAATAGATTTTGGATTTTTTTTTCTCATTTCCACACGTAATGACACTAAAAGTCCCTGTAATATGTTTTAAATCTATCTCTCTTGTAATTAGCTTGAAAATGAGGGGTTTTCCCATTTCACAAATATCCACAGTTTTATTTATATAGATTTTTTATACAGTTGAGTCCCACTGTAGAAAATCTGTTTGAAGAAAATGTATCTATCCTCTTTCTGCAAGTTCTTTTTTAAAAACCTAAAAGTAAAAATAAACCTGAGTTCTTTAAAATTACAGCATGTTTTATACAGTAAGTATTTCTAAAAATAAATAATAATAATAATTATAAGCAGCCTTTTTTCAAAAGGACATGAAAAAAAATTGCAGCTCTAAACAACTTTTATCACTGGGTTGAGTCTGAAAAATGTCTTTGGATTGTGCAGGTTGCAGACCTGTTCTAGAGGCATCTGCAGGACTTTCAGTGAATGTGGACAGATGCAGATTTACCTGCAACTGGAAGCTAGAGGACAACTGGTAGCTGCAGCACAGACTAAAACTTAATGGCCTCCAGTAGCCTGTTAAACAGCATCAGTCATCAGCAGCTGTGCTGTGAGCATTACTGTACTACAATATGAAATTGAACGTCTCCCACAGCAGCTGCAGCAGCAGCAGCAGGAAACTGCTTCATGTTAGCATTGACGAGCTAAACAAGCTTTAATGTTGGGGAAAGTACATATCTCTAACTGAGAACTCTTTCCTTCACTCTACAACGATTCTCTGCGTTTTGATAAGTTGTTGACGTCTGTCATTATAAACCGCGACGTGAGATGCGCCCCCCCCTCCTCTCTCCCTCTCTCTCTCTCTCTCTCTTTCACACACCGGGCGACCAGCTCACTGAGCTCAGCCTCAGTCCACATACCTCTGCTTACGGACGTTTTTCTTCCTCCACCTTCCTTCACTTTTGGAAAGCTGATCTTTTGGAAAGATGTTCTTTCCATCATTTAATCATTGAAAAGTTGACACACAACACGACCTCCGTTCCTCCACAGTAACTACGTCATGTAGGTCTACGTCACCTTTCATGGTGCAGCCAGATCTGATTTGAGGTTTTATTTTGATGTCTTTTGGAGAGGAATTTCGAGTAGCTACAGTATGTATAGTCTATCCCATAATATAAAGGCTACATAACTTTAACTTTCTTAATTAACTTTTTTTTTTTTTTTTTTTAATTCTGCATTTTTTGCGCCCCGTCCAGGGGATGGCGCCCCAGGCGGTTGCCTGTGTCGCCTGTCGGCAAAGCCGGCCCTGCTGGCATCTTTGTGTCACAGCATCTTGTTTGGAGGAAGGAAGGAGGAAGGAAAACAATCACCTCTGAAGTGAGTTTTTCCCCCACGTTCGTAGCCGTTTGAGGTTCTTAGCTACAGGTGTTACATTTAAAATCCCCGTTTGGCATCTCCATGATGAGGTCAGCTGTTTTTCAGCATCCAGACGTTTCCCTGCAGCCGCCTCTCCCTCCATCACTGCACTGTTTGTTCTTGCATTTTCGTAATTTTGCATCGGAGTACGTGTGTATAGACAAATGCATCGATATTTCTCCTCCGAATTGTTTGCAATTTCGTGCTGTTTATTTGCATCAATCCTGGTGTGAGAAGGCCTTCACCTGGAACATTTCCTGATGTCTCAAAGCGCCTGGGATGCAATAAGTCCGCAAGGAAGCGGCACGTTTGAAAAGACGAGTCCCTTTAAAGGTGCTGTACCTGATTTTGCACATTTGTGAACCTTGAGCAGGTGAACAGTGTAGTTTGAACTGTAAGCCCCGCCCCCTAACTGTTTCTCCCAGTGAGAAACGCTCCTCTCGTTTTTCTCTCCTTCCACTTGACATGCACGAAATAACGTGCACGTTTCATACTCGTGCACAAAGAAACTCCACTTGCATCTTCCAGTGAAATTCCTGTTCTGGTTGCAGTAAACGGCTGCAGATCAGCTAAATGACATTTTCTACCATAACCTGTAGTTTACCGTAACTACAGTTATGTACACAGATGCTCAGTTATGACGAGTTATGATGTCATAGGCCACGTGACAACATGACAGCCTGATAAAGTTTCTAACCGGCCACTTCAGAAGCAGTGATGTAAAGCTTCATGGTGTTACGGTGTAAATATCACTGTTATATACGGTGTAAATATCACTGTTATATACGGTGTAAATATCACTGTTATATACGGTGTAAATATCACTGTTATATACGGTGTAAATATCACTGTTATATACGGTGTAAATATCACTGTTATATACGGCGTAAATATCACTGTTATATACGGTGTAAATATCACTGTTATATACGGTGTAAATATCACTGTTATATACGCTGTAAATATCACTATTATATACTGTGTAAATTTCACTGTTATATACGGTGTAAATATCACTATTATACACGGTGTAAATATCACTATTATATACGGTGTAAATTTCACTGTTATATACGGTGTAAATATCACTATTATATACGGTGTAAATATCACTATAATATACGGTGTAAATATCACTGTTATATACGGTGTAAATATCACTATTATACGGTGTAAATATCACGGTTATATACGGTGTGAATATCACTATTATACGGTGTAAATATCACTGTTATATACGGTGTAAATATCACTGTTATATACGGTGTAAATATCACTGTTATATACGGTGTAAATATCACTATTATATACGGTGTAAATATCACTGTTATATACGGTGTAAATATCACTATTATATACGGTGTAAATATTACTGTTATATACGGTGTAAATATCACTGTTATATATGGTGTAAATATCACTGTTATATACGGTGTAAATATCACTGTTATATATGGTGTAAATATCACTATTATATACGGTGTAAATATCACTATTATATACGGTGTAAATATCACTGTTATATACGGTGTAAATATCACTGTTATATATGGTGTAAATATCACTATTATATACGGTGTAAATATCACTATTATATACGGTGTAAATATCACTGTTATATATGGTGTAAATATCACTGTTATATACGGTGTAAATATCACTGTTATATACGGTGTAAATATCACTGTTATATACGGTGTAAATATCACTATTATATACGGTGTAAATATCACTGTTATATACGGTGTAAATATCACTGTTATATACGGTGTAAATATCACTATTATATACGGTGTAAATATCACTTTTATATACGGTGTAAATATCACTGTTATATACGGTGTAAATATCACTATTATATACGGTGTAAATATCACTGTTATATACGTTAAATATCACTGTTATATACGGTGTAAATATCACTGTTAAATACGGGTAAAATCACTGTTATATACGGTGTAAATATCACTGTTATATACGGTGTAAATATCACTGTTATATACGGTGTAAATATCACTGTTATATACGGTGTAAATATCACTGTTATATACTGTGTAAATATCACTGTTATATACGGTGTCAATATCACTATTATATACGGTGTAAATATCACTATTATATACGGTGTAAATATCACTGTTATATACGGTGTAAATATCACTATTATATACGGTGTAAATATCACTATTATATACGGTGTAAATATCACTGTTATATACGGTGTAAATATCACAATGTATTATATACGGTGTAAATATCACTGTGTATTATATACGGTGTAAATATCACTATTATATACGGTGTAAATATCACTGTATCATATACGGTGTAAATATCACTGTATTATATACGGTGTAAAAATCACGGTGTATTATATACGGTGTAAAAATCACGATGTATTATATACGGTGTAAATATCACTCTGTATATATACAGTGTAAATATCACTCTTTATTATATACGGTGTAAATATCACTCTGTATTATATACGGTGTAAATATCAATCTGTATTATATACGGTGTAAATATCACGATGTATTATATACAGTGTAAATATCACTGTATTATATACGGTGTGAATATCACTCTGTATTATATACGATGTAAATATCACTAATATATACGGTGTAAATATCACTATGTATTATATACGGTGTAAATATCACCTGTTTATATACGGTGTAAATATCACGTGTTATATACGGTGTAAATATCACTGTATTATATACAGTGTAAATATCACTGTAATATATACTTTGTAAATATCACTCTGTATTATATACGGTGTAAATATCACCTGTATTATATACGGTGTAAATATCACTGTATTGTATACGGTGTAAATATCACTCTGTATTGTATACGGTGTGAATATCACGATGTATTATATACGGTGTAAATATCACTGTAATATATACGGTGTAAATATCACTCTGTATTATATACGGTGTAGTATGGGGGAGTTACGTGCACTCCCTTTGGCTAAAAAGAGTGCACTGGCAGCAAAGGATCATGGTCTATAGCAATCGGACACAGAGGTTTTAGGAAGGCAGTTCCTATAACTGCACGTCCCGAGTTTAGTTATCAGAACTACGTTCCCCATCAGTCTGTGTTGGCACATGAGGGAGGACCGTGATGGGAACCATGTTTGACACAATCGTCTACGACAGACACACATTTATGCCCCAGATCATCTGATACAAAACTGAGCTTTCTCATCTCTTTTATTCAAAGCTATTATAAAGCTGCTTACTAGTTTTCCCTCATCACGCTCATTTGTATCACGTAACATCTTGTTTACCTTTTGTTGAAGTACGTCCGGACACTTTAGTGGACAGACCGTCCACTAAAGTGTCCGGTCCAGCCCGGACCGTCCACTAAAGTGTCCGGGCAGCAGCCTCAGAGTCTACGGCCACACTTTACAGCTGTATCTGGGTCATTAGATCAGTATAAAATAATTGTTTTTGGACATTTCAGAATAGTTCTGGATTGGGGACGTGTTCCATTGTGATGGATTTAATCATGAATTGGTACACTCCTGTTGGAATAGTTGTCATTATTACGATCTCTGTAAACAGTTGTAACAGCTGTGGGACTTTTTAAATATGGCAGGACTGGAAGAAGCAGAGATCATGCAAGGGGCGGGGCTTACCAGTTCTACCAATCACCAAACATATATGTATGTATTTCAGTTCCCATGAAAAGACCCTGCCTCGGAGTAGGAGCTAAAAAGGTTCTAGGAACTCCAAAAGGTTCCTACAGTCCGAAATGTAGTTTAGTATGTTACGCTATGCATAGAGCAGACTGAAAACTGTTATTTTTGTTTCAAGGGATGCACTCTTAAATACCGTGACAAGACCACAACAATTTCATGGCAGTTTGCCTACCCCGATATCGTGATATCACCAGTATCGTTACATCCCTATTTTCCTTCCTGGTCTGCTGAGATGCTCCACAGTCGTCTCATATGGATAGTCAGGATGTTTTTTTGTGATTAATTCATGGTGCTTCGTACTGAGACTGATTGTGAAATCCTGGAATGGTGACACCCCCGCTCCTCTGGTGAAACCCTCCAGTTGTGTCAGCAGTGACAGCCATTTCTTTGCAACGATGGCAGCTATCCCTGATTTTCCACCACTCCTCTGGCTGTTATCACAGATGGGAGGCGTCCCCGACTGCCTGGCACAGCTGGAGGTCAAACATTAACACCACTCACTGACCTCTGTCCTACATCCCCACACCCCCCTCCCTTCTAGGTCTGTAGAAACACATCCTTTCCAAATCCTGGAAGGACTTTGGTTTGCACAACCACTGCTGAGAATGCATGTGTAAAGCTTCACATTGGTCATGAAGAGCTCCGGATCCTTGTCGCTGAAACAAAGACGTGCCAAAGCAAAGCCTTCAGTCTCTCTTCTGTAACTGGGTCGTATGTGGGAGTTTAACGGCGCAGATCTGATCTGTTCAGAGACCTTTCCTGATCCCTCATAAAACCAGAGGGAATCCAGCCTTCACGGTCGTGGCTTCCACGCTGTGGAGCGCATTGCCTCTCTGTGTGCTCAGCCAATAGCCTTCTCATTTTAAAACACGCCCTCAGACCCACATGAGCCTGGCCTGTGGCCGAGTCACCTCTGTTATCGGTTTCTGTTTTACGGTGTTGCTTTTATCGTGTCTTATTGTTGATGATTATTGGACTGTGAAGCACTGTGGCCAGCTATGGGCTGTGAATGTCCAGTATGAGTGAAGCTGACATGGACAGAGTTTCAGTCTGGATCTGGGGCTCATCGTAGCATGGGCAATGCAGGGGGAACGGCTAATCTTGTGATTGTCTTAAGCCCTATTCTGACGGGATTAGTATTACCTACGGACCACATGTAATTTGTAATAATTACAGAGGTTGTCTGTGATTTTAATCCCGTGTGAATCGGCCATGTCTGTCATTGGAAATGGAATAATTCCCCCGCAAATTACCTACTATAATTTGCTAAACTCAGAGGTCCTCTGATATTACTAACCCAATGCGAATACACATCTCTGTATTTGGAGAGAAATGGCACGTGATTTGGCGGTACCGGATGCATTTCATGTCTTTTTTGGCGAAGAATGGAGGCTGCAAAATAGGTTTTCCTTCCAAATAACGATGTTGATGATAATTCATAAAGCATTAACTGTGGAGTCGGAGCGATCAGGGATAGTTTCAGCAGTCATATGGCCGTAAATGGCACTTTCCCGCGGTGAGAAACATTTGTTTTGGACAACATGCAGACATGGTGCAAGTTCTTAAAGCATTGGTAATGACGGTCCGCGACTTATTTCAACACATTTGTCTCTGAATGATCATACGCTGCTGATGGAAACGCAGCTCGTATGAGCAGATGTTGGGCAATATGTCAGCGCGTTGATATATGTGCCATGTGAATTTCAGTCAAATCTCAGACTTCAGTTATCCCGTGCGAATGCACAACAGAAAAAACTGACGTCAGGGGTAACTTATTTAGTACCTAGGTACCACGAATCCCATCAGAACAGGGCTTTAGACAGTAAATGTGTGGTTGTGCTACGTCAGTGCTTCGCTCAACAACATATTATTGCGAAGGCTTGAATATGATATTGAAATAAAACTATCCTGTTCTCAGTCATACTGATCTGATCCAGATCGTCTACGTACATGACACGTCCTCTAATCCAGAGTCAAGTATCCAGGGCTTTGTCCATTACTCTTCATTATGCTTCAGCTGGGTACTACTACCTAGTAACATGGCATCAGCCTTACTTTATGCGTGTAATATTCTGTTGTACTTTGATGGTTCAGATCAGGGTCCCATGGTTCAGATCAGGGTCTGATGGTTCAGATCAGGTTCTGATGGTTCAGATCAGGGTCCCATGGTTCAGATCAGGGTCCCATGGTTCAGATCAGGGTCCCATGGTTCAGATCAGGGTCCCATGGTTCAGATCAGGGTCCCATGGTTCAGATCAGGGTCCCATGGTTCAGATCAGGGTCCCATGGTTCAGATCAGGGTCTGATGGTTCAGATCAGGGTCTGATGGTTCAGATCAGGGTCCCATGGTTCAGATCAGGGTCCCATGGTTCAGATCAGGGTCTGATGGTTCAGATCAGGGTCCCATGGCAGCTGGCGGCAATGTAGTCGGTTACATTTAGAGGATAATTGTTGGAAATGTGGTCAGACTAGACCTGCTGATAGGATGTTTTGTCGGGCTTCAGAAACATCCATCCAGAAATCGTCTCCGTCTGTTTCATTCAGTTTTCTTACATGACTTCTTCTTCTTTCCAGTTTATTGGCGGTTGGTGAACTCAAAGGTTCATTACCGCCACCAACTGGTACGATTATACTGTAGTACAGTATGTCACATACGATTTGCTTAATAAAAAGACAAAATCAACAAGAATTAAACACGATAACACAGTTCAGTTTCTAACAAAAAGATCCTCAAAACTTTTCTGCCTTCAGTCTTTGGATCTTTTTGCAAAATATTGATCAAGTCTTCTAATCTGATGACAGAGCTTCCTTCTTGAAATCATGTGATCTGTGGACGCGTTTTGATTGGTCGCTAGATCTCCTGTCCTCAGCAGAGCTCAGGTTGAGCACACACGGTGATTTTTTTCCCCTCGCGAGACAAAAAATATCTAGCGTGTTTGATTTTCACCTCAAGGCCTCGCGAGGCAGAAAACTCAGCAGAAATCAGGCGATACGGCGACGATCTGCTGAACAAACGGCCTCCATGACTTCTAGCTCTGCAGAAAGCTGTCGTTTGCGGCAGGCATAACATGCGCATCATCCTGCAGCTCAGTGTTTCCCCTACATCAGGGGTGACCAAGTCCAGTCCTCGAGAGAATGAAATGGTTTATTTCCTCATACACGTCATCCAGCTCTGCAGAGGCTGGTAACGAGACAGTCATTTGATTCCGGTGTGTTGGAGAAGGGATGCAACCAAAGTGTGCAGGATGGTAGCTCTGGAGGACCGGACTGTCAATGTTGGGATTGGGATTCACTGGGATTTTTACAATGGCACCTGAAATAACTTCTGTTTCTGCACACCGCATGGTAAAAAATAAAACTGATTGCAGTCCTTTTAAAGATGTTAGAAATCGAAGTCCAACCATTGGTTCCATGGTGACTACAAAATTTTATTGGTGAAACACGGAGTTATCTTTTATTTATGTATCATTGTCGTATAGTTTTAAAAGTAAGTTCACTTATTAAGCTCTGACAGAGTTGTTGCTCTTGTTAGATATTTTATGATGTTCCAATAAAAGGCTTTGTTCAACCAGTATGTGTTTTTTTTTACCCAGATATTTAAAAAACAACATTTAAGAGTGTAGTCATGGTATAGCGTGATATTTTTGCTCACGGTTATCATACTGTCAGGATTTCAGTACTTTCCCACAATGCTCCTTTGTCATGAGTAATTTCGTTCTCTTTTTTTTGTCTAGCTTCATCATGAATTTCCTCCTGGAAACACTCCAAGTCCTCTTCCTGTCCATCTGGTACAATGTGGAGTCGTTCGTTTTCCTCCTGGTTCCGAGGAAGAAGAAGAACGTAGCCGGAGAGCTGGTTCTGATCACCGGGGCAGGGAGTGGGATCGGTCGCCTCATGGCTCAGGAGTTTGCGGCGCTTGGCACCGTGCTGGTGTTGTGGGATATCAACCAGGAAGGCCTGAAGGAAACCGCCGCGCTCGCCAAAACCAGAGGAGCCAGCAGAGTCCACTATTACCTGTGTGACTGCAGCGACAAGAACGAAGTCTACAGAGTGGCTGACCAGGTGAGGAGCCTCTGTGGCAGGGCTGCTCAGTTACTTACTGTTTAATTTCCCAGATTTTCAGACCAAAAATATAACCAGAAAGTGTCTGCAGCAGTCAAGACAATCATATTTCACCTGGCCAAGGATACGGTTACTATGAAGACCACGGAGAAAGATGGCTTCAAGACGATGGTGGGAACTTTGCATTCCAGGTGTGTCCTGCACGTTTAGGATGTAACCATCCCGAACATGGTAGCATGCATTATAAACCATTTCATAAGATGGAGCAATGGGGTTTATGCACGTACGCTCCCGTGTACGACCAGTCAGCCCCACGACTCCGGTTCAGCGCCGCCACAACCACTGTTTGCTGTCTGTGGTCACAACAACGGGTAAAATGACATTTTTTACGCGCTGTCGAGACCTGCCTCGCATGCGTTTTCAGAAGCAACTGCGATGTCTGCAAGCAAGCGGGTTAAAGGCTTTAAGTTGTATATAACCAACTTCATACACGATTATGACGGCAAGTGTTTAGCTAACATCGGTAGCTCGGAGGCAGCATCAGAGGACAGTGACAGATCTCCATTAACGGACAGTTATCTGCTAAAAATGTTGTTGATTCGGACACCGTGTTGTAATAACAATAAATATCACTCACATATCACTTATTTGCTGCAGCTGCTGTCCTAGTTGAGCAACCTCCTCTCGAAGTCTCTGGTTTTCCTCCAGCACAGTGTCCACAAAGGCAGGATCCGGGGCGGCGCAGTGGTCGTGATCTTGAGCATGAACTTTTCCCCTCGTTTCCACCTTCTCTGGTCCAACCGTACGTTCCCATATAGACAGTCTTCTCTCACCAAGAGTGTCTGCTGCAGACACGGTGTGATGACGATGATGAAGTTTTCCCTTCTAATAATCATATATATATATATATATATATATATATATATATATATATACATATATATGTATATATAGGCTATATGATAATCGGCCACTGCCATCGGCGAATATCACTTTTTTTGGCCGATGGCAGTTAACAAGGCAAACATCGGCCGATACCGATGTCCAGCCGATGCATCGGTGATGCATCCAAAAATATATCACATCTCTTGGGAGAAGGTAAGAAAGTTTAATAAAAAAAGGAGGAGGAGGGGGAAGAGATCATGCGTTTTTTTTTTTTTTTTTTTTTTTTTTTAAAACAATATCAACCCCTCTTGGGCCCTTTTTTGTTTTTCCGGGTTTGTCTGCAGCTCTGTCGCTCTTAACAAAATATAAAAAGAGAATTTTTTTTTCTACGCTTATATTATCAGCGGGGGGGGGGGGGGCGAGTGGGGCGAGGGAAGAGAAAAAGGGAGAGAGGGGGGAAGAGAACAAAAACAGAACGTAGAAAATTCAAATTCTTATTTTATTTTGGAGGGGGTAGGGGGGAGATGAGGAAAAAATAAAAAAAAAAAAAAAAAAAAATTTACACATAAAATAAATAATAAGGTAAATATAAATATTTATTTTTTATTATTAATATTAATTTCATATTAACATACAGTTATATGGCCCAACCCTAATGATAAAAATAAAAAAAAAAAAATAAAGTTTAAGAAAATTTGAAGTATAACCCCCACTAACCAGGGAAGAAAGAAGAATAATGAGGGAGAGAAGAGAGAAAGATTAATGAGTATGTTTAGGGATTTATTTTGGTCTTTGTCGGGCACCGAAGACAAATAAAAGAAGGAAGGGAGAGGGAAGAAGAAATAATCATCGTTATCAGAAAAAATAATAAAAAATAATAAAAAAATAGTGATGAGGAGTATTGGGGAGGGGGAAAGAAAAAGAAAAATATATTTGAGTGTGTGTGTACTTTAACTCTAACTAACACCCAAAACAACTCTATTTGTGTATGAGATAGTAAGCATGAGTGTGGTCTGTGTGTGTAAGGATAGAAAAAATAAATTAAATCTATGAGTATTAGTAAAATGAGAAGGAGATGGGAAGGGGGGGAGGGGGAAGGGCTGAGTGAGGCAGTTGGGGAGGGGTGGGGGGAGGAGGAAGGAGGAAAGAAGGAGAAGAAAGCGGTGGGGAGGGTGGAGAGGGGGGTGAGGGAGGAACGGCTTCATTTATTGTGCGTGCTTGTTGCGTTGCTGTAATGGGGGGGGGGGGGGGGGGGGGAGGGGTGAGTAGGGGAGCATCACCTGCTTTCTACTTCTTCATATAATTTTTGGTCCTGTCCAGCATCTGTCCTGCAGGACTCTTCATGATGTCCAGTACTAACCAAACCAAACTGAGGAAACGCCTGAAAGCTGCAGTGTGAGGTCGGCTTCATCTTTTCCTGTAGTATTCATGGTACTTTCCTGTTTTTCATGCAGGTGAAGCGTGAAGTCGGTGACATCAGCATCCTGGTAAACAACGCTGGAATTGTAACGGGGAAGAAATTCATTGATGCACCCGATTCCCTGATTGAGAAAACCATGGAGGTCAACACCATGGCGCACTTCTGGGTCAGTCACGTCGCAGCCGAGCTGCCAATCACACGTCTCTGTTCTGCTGTCTGATCTGAGGTCTGGATCATTTCACCAAATGTCATCTAAACCAGATCCTATTAACCTGGCTGATGTCTGGGTCCAACTTCTCCAGTATATCATGTATGAACACGGTATTAGTTTCATTTGTCCATTTGTTCAGTTTAGCAGCTAGAACCTCATCAGATACACTGAAGAAAGTATTTGAACACCCTGCGACTTTGCGAGTTGTCCCGCTTAGAAATCATGGAGGGGTGTGAAATTTTCATCTCAGGTGCATGTCCAATGTGAGAGACATCATGTAAAAAAAAGAAAAATCTGGAAATCACAATGTACGATTTTTTGATCATTTATTGGTGTGTTACTGCTACACATGCGTATTTGAACACCTGTGAAAATTTGTGTCCGTATCTGTTACAGTAGCTTTTGTTTGCAGTTACAGAGGTCAAACGTTTCCTGCAGTTTCTCAGCAGGTTTGCACACACTGCTGCAGGGATTGTGGACCATTCCTCCACACAGATCTTCTCCAGATCGGCCGGAGTTTGAGCTCCCTCCAAAGATTGTCTGTAGAGTTTAGGTGGGAGACTGGCTCGGCCACTCCAGAACCTTGATATGCTTCTTATGGACCAGTCCTTGGTTATCCTGGGTGTGGGCTTTGGGTCATTGTCATGTTGGAAGACCCAACCACGACCCATCTTCAATGCTCTAACGGAGGGAAGGAGGTTGTTCCCCAAAATCTTGCAATACAGTTTACTTGGGAAAATATTCCGTTTGGACTTTAAGATTTCAAAAGGCGGTTGCTTGGAAGTGGTGAGAGATAAATCCAGAATGTAAATGAGAAAAATATTCATAATGACCTGAAGTTTGTGATGGGAGTAAATTTACTCATGTAATTTGCATATTGTGATGTCAGTTTTACTGAAAGTAAGGAACAGGAGTTTGGAGTAAACATGCTAATCTAATTTGGTAAAATTTAGTAAAACAGAATTCCCAACATATTTACACAGTAGATTTTTTTTTTTCCATTTCATTTAATTCTTTTTTTTTCATCCTCTCGTCCCAGAATAAATTAACAGAAGTCTGATAGGAGTATATTTGCTAATCTCATTTGTATATCAACAGATAAAATTATATATATAGATATTTTGTGTTTTTATAGATTTATAATTTGTCATAACCTGGCTGACCCAACATGATCATTATTTGCAAAGTAAAGGAAAGATGGGATGATCTCAAATCTGTTCGTTGTCCTCACTTTGCCTCAGCCAGGTGTGTAAACAGGCCATAATCCTGCCCAGTGGTCCTCAGTCTCCGGTTCTCAGCAAGCCCCAATCACAAATGGAGTAGATGAATGCGTTCATCTCAGGGATGGTAGCATGGCTCACCAATGTCTTCCTCACCTCTCAAATATTCCCAGCCATCATCAAGTATGGCCCTATTTCGATTAAATCCCCTCTTCCGCCCTCCTCCCCTGCTTTCTCCCACCACTGCAGCGCAGAAAACTCGCCGTGATCAGTGTGACGGTTTGTGCAGCGTACACTGTATCGTCAGTCACTCGCCTGACGAGCAATCATCATCATCAGAGGGTGATCGTCCCCTTCTGAATCCTGATCAACAAAGATCTGTAAAAGCCTCTGGGCATTTTGTGTTTTATGATTAAAGTCACCACCTGTCTCACTCTTTCCAGCACGCTTCTGCTTCCGCCTTTTCTCTGCTCTCTTGCTGCGCGTGCAGGCAGCAGGTTTCGGTTTTCAAACCTTTTTTTTCTCAGATTTTGTTTTTATAGAAACACTCAAAAAGGCCACCAGGAGTGAAGCTGTGTGTCATGGCCATGTAATGGAACCATGTATCTCATACATGGTGTTGGTCAGGCTGGTCTACCGGGCTAGTCCTGTCCCATGTGCAGAAAAACGCCTCCAAAGCATGATGCTTCCACCCCCATGCTTCACAGTAGGGATGGTGCTCATCATTCTTGGTCCTCCAAACACGGCGAGAGGAATTGAGACCAAAAAGTTCTATTTTGGTCTCATCTGACCACAGATCTTTCTCCCATGCCTCCTCTGGATCATCCAGATGGTCATGGGCAAACTTAAAACAGACCTGGACGTGTGCTGATGTAGGCAGGGGAACCTTCTCTGCCATGCATGACTTTAAACTATGACGTCTTGGTGTATTACCCACAGTAACCGTGGAAACAGTGATGCCAGCTCTCTTCAGGTCATCGACCAGCTCCTCCTGTGTAGTTCTGCGCTGATTCCTCACCTTTCTTAGGATCATTGATACGCCACAAGGTGAGATCTTGCTTGGAGCCCCAGTCTGAGGGGGATTGACAGTTATATTTAACTTCTTCCACTTTCTAATAATTGCTCCAGCAGTTGATCTTCTTTCACCAAGCTGCTTGGCAGTTGCCCCGTAGCTCTTTCCAGTCTTGTGGAGGTTTACTATTTTGTCTCTGGTGTCTTTGGACAGCTTTTTGGTCTTAGCCAAGTTAGTGATTGGACGCTCACTGATTGTGTGGGGTGGACAGGTGTCTTTATGCAGCTAACGACCTCAAACAGGTGCTTATAATCTAGAATAAAAAGTGGAGTGGAGGTGGACTTTTTAGAGGCGGACTAACAGGTCTTTGAGGGACAGAATTTTTGCTGATTGGCAGGTGTTCAGATACTTATTTGCAGCGGTAACACACCAATTGTGGTTGTCTCTCACAGTGGACATGCACCTAAATGGGAGAACTTACAAAGTCGCAGGGTGTTCAAATGTTTATTTTCCTCACTGTACATGACGTGATCTGATTGGATCAACAGAGGGCGGCTGTAGCTCAGGTGGAAGAGCAGTCGTCTTTCAACCGGAGGGTCGGGGGATCGATTCCAGGCTTCCCCAGACTACGTGCCCAAGTGTCCCAGGCAAGACACTGAACCCCAAGTTGCCTCCCGATGTGCCTATCGGGGTATGAATGTGTGTGACTGGGTGAATGTGATATGTAGTGTAAAGCGCCATATAAGTACAGACCATTTACCATTTACCATTAGAGATATTTATTTATCACGTAAGGGAACCTGCACAGACATAAAGGTGACCAGCATTCCAGTAATTCATGGAATGAAATCAGGTTGCTACAAATTAATGATCAAGTCAGGACCATTTCCACTACCATTGTCATGCAACGGTTGCACCAGGTGAGGGTCTTGTCGTGCAACGGTTGCACCAGGTGAGGGTCTTGTCGTGCAACGGTTGCACCAGGTGAGGGTCTTGTCGTGCAACGGTTGCACCAGGTGAGGGTCTTGTCGTGCAACGGTTGCACCAGGGGAGGGTCTTGTCATGCAACGGTTGCACCAGGTGAGGGTCTTGTCGTGCAACGGTTGCACCAGGTGAGGGTCTTGTCGTGCAACGGTTGCACCAGGTGAGGGTCTTGTCGTGCAACGGTTGCACCAGGTGAGGGTCTTGTCGTGCAACGGTTGCACCAGGGGAGGGTCTTGTCATGCAACGGTTGCACCAGGGGAGGGTCTTGTCGTGCAACGGTTGCACCAGGTGAGGGTCTTGTCGTGCAACGGTTGCACAAGGTGAGGGTCTTGTCGTGCAACGGTTGCACCAGGTGAGGGTCTTGTCGTGCAACGGTTGCACCAGGTGAGGGTCTTGTCGTGCAACGATTACAAGAATTCAGTAGCAGGAGACGAATGTTGCAAAGGTTTTATCAGAGTTTTGTGAAAACGAGCACCTGCTTCCTTCATGGCAGGACATTGACGTCTTCGTCTGTCCATGAGGTCCTAAATCCACTTGTTGACTTTTCTGGAGAAACATGTGAGTGTCTCTGGTGGGAAACTTGTCCTTCAGCGCTTCAGTGACGAGCTCTGAAGTCCAGAAGACATTGACACAGACATGACCAAGGCCATCAAGAATTCAGTCACCAGCTACTTAAATGAAACATTTGATGCCGCCACTGATGACCTCCTGAGCATGGCAACCCTTATTGATCTTTGCTTTCAAGACCTGCTACGTTCAGGCTGATGAAGAACAGGGCTGTGAGGGCCAATGCCAAATTGCATTGGAATTGTGGGTCAAACGTTGGACATCGTGGGTAAACACTACGACAACAAACACATGTGTGGGACTGCGGTACTGATAAAGATGGCTCGTGGTCAGACGTGGAGTTATGAGGAAGTAAAAGCTGTAATCCATATGTGATCTGATGACATCATATCCAGCTGCTCGTACAGAAATAATGTCGCTTTGAGGAGGAAACAGAAGTTGTGAGAACCTTCTTGTTCGTGCGTCTTGTCTTCGCCTACGGTAAATCTGAAAGCAGCGGCAACAGCAGCAACTTGGCCCGTTTGGCAATAGTGCAACGTGAACGCGATCTCTGTTCAGAAGACCACCCCCACCCCCAACCGAACCGAGTCCCCAAACGGACCGAGACTGGCGGACTATGCTTTCTGAATGCGCCCTGAGTTCACTTGAAAGAGACCATCAAGAGGACCAAAGACAAAGTGATGCATGTCAACCACAATGAAGCATCAAGAAGAAGAAGAAGAAGAAGGGTGGGATGTTGAGTGTTGTTCGGAATGGAGGAAAAACCAAGAAAACGGCGCGTTCGTTGTTTGGACCTCAGCTTTTTCAAAGAAAAACAGCAAAGCGTGTCATGAACAGACTTGGAGCAATGATGAGATGCATGGTGTGGCTCTGTTTACGTCTACGTTTGGTGAAAGCGGAAAGCTCTCCTCTTAAGCCTCTGGCCAATCAACGAGGCCGTTTTCCTGATTTAACTTGAATAAAGTGAAGTTTGAACACAAACCAATTCAAAGGAAGGTGTGAAATTTTTTCAGAAATCCCGGTGGACCTGAGTTCCCCGGACTATCCTGGTGTAAATGCCCCCAGACTGTCAGAAACGTGGTATGCTGTGATAACGCCTCCCGTAACCATGGTTCCTTGTCCCTTCATCGGTTCTGGTGTCTCCTGGGAACTCCTGACTTCATTTGAATTTCAGCGCCGTTTGTTTCATGTTCACATTTCCTCCATGTGTTTCTGTTCAGACCTACAAGGCCTTCCTCCCTGCCATGATCGCCAACAACCATGGACATCTGGTCAGCATCGCCAGCTCTGCTGGGCTCATCGGAGTCAATGGGCTGGCAGGTATGTCGTTTTTCAGTTACACGCTTTCATTTTATGTGTTTATTTAGAACAGAACTTAAAAGCAAACACACACATTTGCTGCACAAAATAATAAAAACATTGTGGTTGGAAAAGAAGTTTTGGAAGAAGTTTAGAAAAACTTTTCAGGTCCAAAACCCCTTTAGTCAAAAACTTACATGAAACATTCACCACAATTTCACTACATTTCATGATACAGTACACCACACATGATATTAACAATAACCACAATAAAAAAGTAGTCTGTACTTACTAGGAACTGGTCTGCAGTACTTCTGTACTTACTTACTAAGAACTGGTCTGCAGTACTTCTGCAGGTACTTACTAGGAACTGGTCTGCGGTACTTCTGCGGGTACTTACTAGGAACTGGTCTGCAGTAGTTCTGTGTGTACTTACTAGGAACTGGTCTGCAGTACTACTGCGAGTACTTACTAGGAACTGGTCTGTGGTACTTCTGCGGGTACTTACTAGGAACTGGTCTGCGGTACTTCTGCAGGTACTTACTAGGAACTGGTCTGCGGTACTTCTGCGGGTACTTACTAGGAACTGGTCTGCGGGTACTTACTAGGAACTGGTCTGCAGTACTTCTGCGGGTACTTGCTAGGAACTGGTCTGCAGTACTTCTGCGGGTACTTACTAGGAACTGGTCTGCAGTACTTCTGCGGGTACTTGCTAGGAAATGGTCTGCAGTACTTCTGCGGGTACTTGCTAGGAACTGGTCTGCAGTACTTCTGCAGGAACTTTCTAGGAACTGGTCTGCGGGACTTCTGTGAGTACTTACTAGGAACTGGTCTGCGGTACTTCTGCGGGTACTTACTAGGAACTGGTCTGCGGGACTTCTGCGGGTACTTACTAGGAACTGGTCTGCGGGACTTCTGTGAGTACTGACTGGGAACTGGTCTGCGGGACTTCTGTGAGTACTGACTGGGAACTGGTCTGCGGGACTTCTGCGGGTACTTACTAGGAACTGGTCTGCGGGACTTCTGGGTACTGACTGGGAACTGGTCTGCGGTACTTCTGCGGGTACTTACTAGGAACTGGTCTGCGGGACTTCTGTACTGACTGGGAACTGGTCTGCAGTACTTCTGCGGGTACTTACTAGGAATTTGTCTGCGGGACTTCTGTGAGTACTGACTGGGAACTGGTCTGCGGGACTTATGTGAGTACTTACTGGGAACTGGTCTGCAGTATTTCTGTGAGTACTTACTAGGAACTGGTCTGCGGTACTTCTGCGGGTACTTACCAGGAACTGGTCTGCGGGACTTCTGTGAGTACTGACTGGGAACTGGTCTGCGGTACTTCTGCGGGTACTTACTGGGAACTGGTCTGCGGAACTTCTGTAAGTACTGACTGGGAACTGGTCTACAGTACTTCTGCGGGTACTTACTGGGGGAGGGGTAGCATTCAGCGTGATGAACAGGGCGGAGCCTCGGCGTCTTTATGAAGCGGAACACCTTTGTCTCTTCCTTCTGTCTGTTTTATGAATGTTCTGTTTCAAAGATGGTGAAATGTTGTGAATGTCTTAGAAGACCAGCGGTTCTCACGTGAAGTGTTCGGTTCTCAACCTCCTCCTCTGCAGACTACTGCGCCAGCAAGTTTGCAGCCGTCGGCTTTGCAGAGTCTGTTGGTCTGGAGTTGCTGGCGACGGGGAAGGATGGAGTGAAGACCACCATCGTGTGCCCCTACTTCATCAACACCGGCATGTTCGACGGATGTCAGACCAAGTAGGTTCCTCTGCTGTTCGCTTCTCCATCCATGATGTAACGCTGGAACGGTTCTCATGTGGATCACAAGATGTTCAGACGGTAACCGAGACAATAAGATCCTCCCCAGTTACCCCCAACACAGAACCAGAACCAGAGTTCTCCCCAACACAGAACCAGAACCAGAGTTCTCCCCAGCACAGAACCAGAACCAGAGTTCACACAGAACCAGAGTTCTCCCCAGCACAGAACCAGAACCAGAGTTCTCCCCAGCATAGGAACCAGAACCAGATCCAGAGTTCTCCCCAGCACAGAACCAGAACCAGAGTTCTCCCGAGCACAGAACCAGAACCAGAGTTCTCCTCCAGCATAGGAACCAGAACCAGATCCAGAGTTCTCCCCAGCACAGAACCAGAACCAGAGTTCTCCCGAGCACAGAACCAGAACCAGAGTTCTCCCCAGCACAGATACAGAACCAGAACCAGAGTTCTTCCCAGCACAGAACCAGAACCAGATCCAGAGTTCTCCCCAGCACAGAAACAGAACCAGAACCAGAGTTCTCCCCAGCACAGAACCAGAACCAGAGTTCTCCCCAGCACAGAAACAGATGGAGGGGGGGGGGGGGGGGGGGGGGGGGGGGGGGGGGGGGGGGGGGGGGGGGGGGGGGGGGGGGGGGGGGGGGGGGAGGGAAAGGGTGGGTGGGGTGAGAAAAAAGGGTAGTGGGAAAATAAAAGGAGTAGTGGGGAAATAAGTGGTAGGGGCTTAAAAAAAAAAAAAAAGAATTGGTAGGGCGGGGATGAGATGGGTTTGAAAAAGAAGAAGCTGAGAAGTGAAGAGAGTTAATGGTGAGGGGTGAGTTGCGGGTATAAGTGGACGAAAGATTGTGTTTTTTGTGTTCTGCAAGGGCGCGTGCTAAGGCTATGACAATAAATGTGCTTGTATTAAAGTGGTAAATAAAAAGTTTGAAGATAGAATAAATTTCTTTATAAAAATACTGAATGAAAAAGGAAAAAAATAGAAAATAAGGTAAAATGGGGAAATAAATCAACATGGGGACGGGGGACGACAAAAGGCGCGGAACGAATCAAAAAGACGGTCTTGAAAAGAGACGAACTCACGGAACAGCGAGCCAAGCAGCTGCGCGTTGACCGCAGGGCACCAGAGTCCCTCAGCAGCAGATACGAGGTAACACAAAAAGTGTGAGATAGAAATGAAAAGATTATATGGTTAGGTGTGGGGGATTTTTGTGGGGGGGTGGGGTGAGAATGTTGTTGGAAAGAGCGTTTAAATAGGGGTGAGATAGGAGAGAAGAGGGGTGGTATGGGAAAGGATGTTTAGGGATGTGTGTGGATGATGATGGTGGAAAATGAAGGAGGTGAAAGATTTAGTGTGATGCGGGTAGGTGAAGGAGGTGGGTTGGGGTGGTCGGGCGGTGCGAGTAGGATGCAACTACTAACTTGACAGACAGATAAAGCAGAAAGGCAGACATCTCCGCAAGAACAGGAAGACCAGAGTTGGTAAGATGGTGAAATGTTGTGAAGAGAGCGGGGTGAAGTGTCGGTCCCGGTTGCGAGAAGGAGGGGTGAGAGTTGTTGGTTGGAGTTGTGGGAGGGGAAGGATGGGTGAAGACCCTGTGTGCCTCTAACAGGATGTCGACGGATGTCAGAAAGTAGGTTCCTTGTGTTGCTTCTCCACATGATGTAACGTTAGAACGGTTTCATGTGGTCACAAGATGTTAGACGGTAACCGAGACAATAAGATCCTCCCGAGTTACCCCCAGCACAGAACCAGAACCAGAGTTCTCCCCAGCACAGAACTAGAACCAGAGTTCTCCCCAACACAGAACCAGAACCAGAGTTCTCCCACACAGAAACAGAACCAGAACCAGAGTTCTCCCACACAGAAACAGAACCAGAACCAGAGTTCTCCCCAGCACAGAAACAGAACCAGAACCAGAGTTCTCCCCAGCACAGAAACAGAACCAGAACCAGAGTTCTCCCCAGCACAGAACCAGAACCAGAGTTCTCCCCAACACAGAACCAGAACCAGAGTTCTCCCCAGCACAGAACCAGAACCAGAGTTCTCCCACACAGACACAGAACCAGAACCAGAGTTCTCCCCAGCACAGAGCCGCCCCGCAAGCGGCCCGCAAGGCAGCGCCAGGTCCCCACAGAACCAGAACCAGGTTCTCCCCAGCACAGAAACAGAACCAGCCAGGTTCTCCCCAGCACAGAACCAGAGTTCTCCCCAGCATAGGAACCAGAAACAGAAGCAGAGTTCTCCCCACACAGAACCAGAACCACAGTTCTTCCCAGCACAGAACCAGAACCAGAGTTCTCCCCAGCACAGAAACAGAACCAGATCCAGAGTTCTCCCCAGCACAGAACCAGATCCAGAGTTCTCCCCAGCACAGAAACAGAACCAGATCCAGAGTTCTCCCCAGCACAGCGGAACCAGATCCAGAGTTCTCCCCAGCACAGAAACGGAATCAGATCCAGAGTTCTCCCCAGCACAGAAACAGAACCAGAACCAGAGTTCTCCCCAGCACAGAACCAGAACCAGAGTTCTCCCCAACACAGAAACAGAACCAGATCCAGAGTTCTCCCCAGCACAGACAGGAACCAGAACCAGAGTTCTCCCCAGCACAGAACGGAACCAGAACCAGAGTTCTCCCCAGCACAGAAACAGAACCAGAGTTCTCCCCAGCACAGAACAGGAACCAGAACCAGAGTTCTCCCCAGCACAGAACCAGAACCAGAACCAGAGTTCTCCCCAGCACAGAAACAGCCAAACCAGAGTTCTCCCCAGCACAGAACCAGATCCAGAGTTCTCCCCAGCACAGAAACAGAACCAGAACCAGAGTTCTCCCCAGCACAGAACCAGAACCAGAGTTCTCCCAGCACAGAACCAGAACCAGAGTTCTCCCCAGCACAGAAACAGAACCAGAACCAGAGTTCTCCCCAGCACAGAAACAGAACCAGAACCAGAGTTCTCCCCAGCACAGAAACAGAACCAGAACCAGAGTTCTCCCAGCACAGAAACAGAACCAGAACCACAGTTCTCCCCAGCACAGAAACAGAACCAGAGTTCTCCCCAGCACAGAACCGGAACCAGATCCAGAGTTCTCCCCAGCACAGAAACGGAACCAGAACCAGAGTTCTCCCCAGCACAGAAACGGAACCAGATCCAGAGTTCTCCCCAGCACAGAAACAGAACCAGATCCAGAGTTCTCCCCAGCACAGAAACGGAACCAGATCCAGAGTTCTCCCCAGCACAGAAACAGAACCAGATCCAGAGTTCTCCCCAGCACAGAACAGGAACCAGAACCAGAGTTCTCCCCAGCACAGAAACGGAACCAGAACCAGAGTTCTCCCCAGCACAGAACCAGAACCAGAGTTCTCCCCAGCACAGAACAGGAACCAGAACCAGAGTTCTCCCCAGCAAGAAACGGAACCAGAACCAGAGTTCTCCCCAGCACAGAAACAGAACCAGAGTTCTCCCCAGCACAGAACAGGAACCAGAACCAGAGTTCTCCCCAGCACAGAAACAGAACCAGAACCAGAGTTCTCCCCAGCACAGAACCAGATCCAGAGTTCTCCCCAGCACAGAACCAGAACCAGAGTTCTCCCCAGCACAGAAACAGAACCAGAACCAGAGTTCTCCCCAGCACAGAAACAGAACCAGAACCAAGTTCTCCCCAGCACAGAAACAGACCAGAGTCCCCCAGCACAGAACCGGAACCAGATCCAGAGTTCTCCCCAGCACAGAAACGGAACCAGAACCAGAGTTCTCCCCAGCACAGAAACGGAACCAGAACCAGAGTTCTCCCCAGCACAGAAACAGAACCAGAACCAGAGTTCTCCCCAGCACAGAACCAGCTTTCTTGATCAGCTTGTTTAGTTTCTTCAAGTCCTGTTGTTGCGTTCTGGTCCTGGTTCTGGTTCTGATTCTGATGCTGCTTCCCCAGCAGATGCTGCAAAGCTGATGTCACTTTCCACAACAGACTTGTAGAAGATCTGCAACATCTTGGTGCAGACGTTGAATGATCTTAGCTTCCTTAAGAAGTAGAGTCTGCTCTGACCTTTCTTGTAGACGTAGTCACTGTTGCATTTCCAGTCTAGTCTGTTGTCCAGCTGAACTCCAGGTATTTGTAGTTCTCCACCACCTCCACCTCCTCTTCTAGGATGTAGACAGGACTATGCTGCTTATTCTTGCTCCTCCTGAAGTCAACAATCATCTCTTTAGTCTTGCTGGTATCTAAGATGAGCTGATTGTTTTTTTTTTTTTGTTTTTTTTGGGTTTTGTGGTTTGGGAGGTTTTGGGTTATTTTTGGGTTTGGATTTGGGGGGGGTTTTGTCGTTTGGGGTTTGGGGGTTTTTTGTGTGGTGGGGTTGGTGGTTGGGGGGGGGGGTGCTGTTCACCATTTTCAGATAATTCTGATTGACCAGAGTATTCTGCAGAGTAATCAGAGTATTTCTGCATTCAGAGTCATTTCTGCAGTCATCAAAGTATTTATGCAGAGTAATCAGAGTATTTTTGCAGAGTCATCAAAGTATTTCTGCAGAGTAATCAGAGTATTTCTGCAGTCATCAGAGTATTTCTGCAGAGTAATCAGAGTATTTCTGCAGTCAAGAGTATTTCTGCAGTCATCAAAGTATTTATGCAGAGTAATCAGAGTATTTCTGCAGTCATCAGAGTATTCTGCAGAGTAATCAGAGTATTTCTGCAGTCATCAGAGTATTCTGCAGAGTAATCAGAGTATTTCTGCAGTCACAGAGTATTTCTGCAGTCATCAGAGTATTCTGCAGAGTAATCAGAGTATTTCTGCAGTCATCAGTATTTCTGCAGAGTATTTCTGCAGAGTCATCAGAGTATTTCTGCAGTCATCAGAGTACTTCTGCAGAGTCAGAGTGTTTCTGCAGTCAGAGTGTTTCTGCAGTCAGAGTATTTCTGCAGAGTAGTCAGAGTATATCTGCAGAGTAGTCTGAGTTTTTTTTGCAGGCATCAGAGTATTTCTCAGAGTAATCAGAGTATTCCTCAGAGTAATCAGAGTATTCTGCAGAGTAATCAGAGTATTTCTGCAGTCATCAGAGTATTCTGCAGAGTAATCAGAGTATTTCTGCATTCAGAGTATTTCTGCAGTCATCAAAGTATTTATGCAGAGTAATCAGAGTATTTCTGCAGTCATCAGAGTATTTCTGCAGAGTAATCAGAGTATTTCTGCAGTCATCAGAGTATTCTGCAGAGTAATCAGTATTTCCGCAGTCATCAGAGTATTCTGCAGAGTAATCAGAGTATTTCTGCAGTCAAGAGTATTTCTGCAGTCATCAGAGTATTCTGCAGAGTAATCAGAGTATTTCTGCAGTCATCAGAGTATTCTGCAGAGTAATCAGAGTATTTCCGCAGTCATCAGTATTTCTGCAGAGTATTTCTGCAGAGTCATCAGAGTATTTCTGCAGAGTCATCAGAGTATTTCTGCAGAGTCAGAGTATTTCTGCAGTCAGAGTATTTCTGCAGTCAGAGTATATCTGCAGAGTAGTCTGAGTTTTTCTGCAGGCATCAGAGTATTCCTCAGAGTAATCAGAGTATTTCTGCAGAGTCATCAGAGTATTCCTCAGAGTAATCAGAGTATTTCTGCAGTCATCAGAGTATATGAGGACGTCTCCTTCAGCAGACCTCCAGCTGCTTCCATCCTTCCTCCATCCTTAGAAACAGGAACTATTTAAACTCCACTGGAACGCTGGAAGTTATCTTCTCATTTTTAAAGGCTAATCATTTGCCACAAGTTAGCGGTGGCAAATGATTAGCCACACAAACCAGCTAAGTTAGCGGTTAGCCGCTAACTTAGCTGGTTTGTGTGGTGGTGATCCAGCACAGAAACCAGTTCCAGTCCAGCTGCTCTGGAGCATCTTCATGTTTTCCACGGCTTTGATTATACATGTAAGTCAATGAGCCGACTTTAGCACTTTAATGCCATTGATGTGGCGGTTTAGTCCGGCAGATGTTCAGGTTGATGGGAGCATGTCCCTCCTGACCTCCAGCCAGGTGAGTTCCTGTCTTGCCTGGTCCGCCCCAGCTGACCAGACCTGCTTTTCTGTCCCGTATCCTTCATCAGGTGGCCCAGCGTGCTGCCGATTCTGAATGCCGACTATGTAGCTAAGAAGATCATCCATGCTGTTCTGACGGACCAGGTGTACCTGCTGCTGCCAAAGAGCATATACCTCATGACCGCTCTGAAGACGTGAGTTTGACCCTCTGCCCTTTTCCTTTCTGTCTCCGCTGACACCACCTTCACGTCCCAGCTGCTTTCCATCAACAGATTTTAGGTGCAGCTGGTGTAGGATCATGTTGGTGATGGATGTTTATCACTCCCACATGCAGTCATTCAGGTGGACAACCTTGCAGAAACATCACGGATGTGGTTGAGCTCCTTGTTTCCATTTTCTGGGTTTGACTGCCAACCAGCTTAAATGGAGAGATGAAGTTCTGGTGTAGTTTCTGCTGATGTAGACAACTTTAGATTGTATTACTTGTATATTTGGACTCAAATATGCATACATGTACTGCACATTAGGCATTTCACTGTTATTTGTTTTCACGATTAATCTCGTGATCAAAAGTTACGATTAATAAACGTAAAGCTTCCTAAATATAGTATTCTACAGAAAAGATATGTTTTTACAGTTAATCACAGTATTAAAAGTTACGATTAATAAACGTAAAGCTTCCTAAATATAGTATTCTACAGAAAAAATATGTTTTTTCAGTTAATCACAGTATTAAAAGTTAGGATTAATAAATGTAAAGCTTACTAAATATAGTATTCTACAGAAAAGATATGTTTTTACAGTTAATCACAGTATTAAAAGTTACGATTAATAAACGTAAAGCTTCCTAAATATAGTATTCTACAGAAAAGATATGTTTTTACAGTTCATCACAGTATTAAAAGTTACGATTAATAAATGTAAAGCTTACTAAATATAGTATTCTACAGAAAAGATATGTTTTTACAGTTAATCACAGTATTAAAAGTTACGATTAATAAACGTAAAGCTTCCTAAATATAGTATTCTACAGAAAAGATATGTTTTTACAGTTAATCACAGTATTAAAAGTTACGATTAATAAATGTAAAGCTTCCTAAATATAGTATTCTACAGAAAAGATATGTTTTTACAGTTAATCACAGTATTAAAAGTTACGATTAATAAATGTAAAGCTTCCTAAATATAGTATTCTACAGAAAAGATATGTTTTTACAGTTCATCACAGTATTAAAAGTTACGATTAATAAATGTAAAGCTTACTAAATATAGTATTCTACAGAAAAGATATGTTTTTACAGTTCATCACAGTATTAAAAGTTACGATTAATAAACGTAAAGCTTCTAAATATAGTATTCTACAGAAAAGATATGTTTTTACAGTTAATCACAGTATTAAAAGTTACGATTAATAAATGTAAAGCTTACTAAATATAGTATTCTTCAGAAAAGATATGTTTTTACAGTTAATCACAGTATTAAAAGTTACGATTAATAAATGTAAAGCTTCCTAAATATAGTATTCTACAGAAAAGATATGTTTTTACAGTTCATCACAGTATTAAAAGTTACGATTAATAAATGTAAAGCTTACTAAATATAGTATTCCACAGAAAAGATATGTTTTTACAGTTAATCACAGTATTAAAAGTTACGATTAATAAACGTAAAGCTTCCTAAATATAGTATTCTACAGAAAAAATATGTTTTTTCAGTTAATCACAGTATTAAAAGTTAGGATTAATAAATGTAAAGCTTACTTAATATAGTATTCTACAGAAAAGATATGTTTTTACAGTTAATCACAGTATTAAAAGTTACGATTAATAAACGTAAAGCTTCCTAAATATAGTATTCTACAGAAAAGATATGTTTTTACAGTTCATCACAGTATTAAAAGTTACGATTAATAAATGTAAAGCTTACTAAATATAGTATTCTACAGAAAAGATATGTTTTTACAGTTCATCACAGTATTAAAAGTTACGATTAATAAACGTAAAGCTTCCTAAATATAGTATTCCACAGAAAAGATATGTTTTTACAGTTAATCACAGTATTAAAAGTTACGATTAATAAACGTAAAGCTTCCTAAATATAGTATTCTACAGAAAAAATATGTTTTTTCAGTTAATCACAGTATTAAAAGTTAGGATTAATAAATGTAAAGCTTACTTAATATAGTATTCTACAGAAAAGATATGTTTTTACAGTTAATCACAGTATTAAAAGTTACGATTAATAAACGTAAAGCTTCCTAAATATAGTATTCTACAGAAAAGATATGTTTTTACAGTTCATCACAGTATTAAAAAGTTACGATTAATAAATGTAAAGCTTACTAAATATAGTATTCTACAGAAAAGATATGTTTTTACAGTTAATCACAGTATTAAAAGTTACGATTAATAAACGTAAAGCTTCCTAAATATAGTATTCTACAGAAAAGATATGTTTTTACAGTTAATCACAGTATTAAAAGTTACGATTAATAAATGTAAAGCTTCCTAAATATAGTATTCTACAGAAAAGATATGTTTTTACAGTTAATCACAGTATTAAAAGTTACGATTAATAAATGTAAAGCTTCCTAAATATAGTATTCTACAGAAAAGATATGTTTTTACAGTTCATCACAGTATTAAAAGTTACGATTAATAAATGTAAAGCTCACTAAATATAGTATTCTACAGAAAAGATATGTTTTTACAGTTAATCACAGTATTAAAAGTTACGATTAATAAACGTAAAGCTTCCTAAATATAGTATTCTACAGAAAAGATATGTTTTTACAGTTAATCACAGTATTAAAAGTTACAATTAATAAACGTAAAGCTTCCTAAATATAGTATTCTACAGAAAAGATATGTTTTTACAGTTAATCACAGTATTAAAAGTTACAATTAATAAACGTAAAAAGCGGTACAGAAAATGAATGAATGAATAATAAACGTAAAGCTTTCTTAACATCATCATGTCACAGAATAAATGTTTTTACGATTTATCGCATTGATAAATTGTAGATAATTACTAACCATCTACATTGTATAAACATTTTTAGTATCCATAAAAATATGTTTTCATCACTAATTATTAATTAGTGATGAAAACATATTTTGACTGTCATCACTGCAATCCTAAAGCGCACAATTATTTGATCTTTTCATATTCACAAACACGTTCAGGGTTAGACTGATAATGCTGCTGAAGTTAAGACCTAATAATCGTGCAATCGTGATTATTTCTCAGACAGTAATCGTACCTAGAGAATCGATAATGGTGACATCCCTACTGTGCATGCTACATGTGTCAGTGTTGCCTTCCCTCACCCCCTCCTCTCCGACGTTGTCCTTCCCAGCGTCCTGCAGTGGAAGCTTTTCACCCTCCTTGCTTCTTATATGGGATTACCAGTCAGGAAAAATCCCAGCCTGCTCTGGAAGTAGCAGTACTGGAATAAACCGGAATGTCAGCTTGGACTAGACCGGATCCACAGCACCACATCCCACATGTATCTGAAGACGGGGGTCTTCTGTGACATCAGTGGTGTTTCAGTTCTGTTGTGGATGTGAACTCTGGGTGGAGGGGGGGGGGGCGTTGTTCTGGTGGGTTGCACTCATATTTACAGACAGAACACCGTAGAACATCTCAGTCATCTGAGATGTGACTGAAGCGTTCATCTGGACACCAGCAGTCTCGCTTCAGTGTGATCAGGTGGAGGGAAACCAGTTTGTTCTCACTCTGAAAGCAATAAAATCTGTGTTTCTCTGCAGTCTAAACATGCCAGTGTGTTTGTCCGTGCTGCCTCTAAAGAAAGACTTGGTACATGTGGAAGGAAGATGTTACTGTACCTGCTGCTCAGTTGTGTTTACAGAAGGAAACTTGATGTTCAATAAAGATTATTTTTGTATTCACTGGAGTTGTTAGTGTCGTATAGTGAAGCTCACGCTCTCACATCTGACCTGCCGTTTGTCATGGTCATCATCTCCACCATCACTTCCTGGGTTTGACTTTTCCATCACTCACAGACCCCTGTACGAGGGGCAGCATGAGATACCACAGTACAGAAGATGTTACCGCATACCAGGAAGCAGACTTTCGTAACACGCAGCAAAATGGTGGAGAGAAACTCTGCTGAAGGACTCCACCAAGCACTGGCATCCACACCAAACGCAGCTTAAACCCCCAGCAGCTGTAGGGGACTGAGAAAACCATGAGATCAGCACTGTCCCTGTAGAACAGAATAAACCCCGATGGTCCACCTGTCTTTGGCTCACCAACACACGCGACATGCGCTTCCAGAATTACAGAACTGCACCAGTGCAATAAGAGCAGAAAAACCTGAGCTGCTGATCACTCCTCCAGCTAACCCGGTGTCATATGAAAGCAGAGACGCTGCTGTCACTGTGGGACAGAAACTGCTGTAAATGCGTTCCACCAATCACATCTCTTCATTCCTAACAGTTCTGGGAAATGTGAAATGTTCTGTCCCTCTACAAGCTGATTTGTCTTTCCAGGTAAAGCTTGGTGGTGATGGAAAGTTTTGTATCTGGCTATAGTCAAGGGCCAAGGGTTTTAAGAATCCATGGTAAATGAAAAAGGTACCTAAGGTGGAAAAGGAGCTTTTCTCTGTCTCATTGGACCATAGCATGAGTTTTCAGCCCCATTTCCTTGTCCAGTCGGATTATTCATTCAGACGGTGGTCGTCTGTGGCTGAATACAGTGCAGCTTTTTTCCTTTTTGTCCCTTTTGCGGGTCACTCATCACCTGCACTGCTCAACACTGCCCCAGTGGTTTCTGGTGGTACTACTGCGTTGGCTCTGTCACAGTTCAGAATCACAAGAGCCCCGAAAACAAACCAAACAACACGCGTACAGTAAAACTGCCCCATATTCATGTGCTGTGTACAGCATAATGGCCTTTTAGATGTTCCGGAAAAGCATGTTGGAGACAGACTCAGCAAATTGGAAAGTGAAGACTGATTCTTGCTGCTGCTGCTTGAATCATGAAACTGAAATCAGAAACTATGTATATATATATATATATATATATATATATATATATATATATATATATATATATATATATATATATATATATATATATATATATATATATATAGGGAACTAATCGCAAAGTAAGCAGCAGGTGAGGTAATCTGCCACAGAAATTGGTTATAATTAAGAAATAGAATTAAATCACGGGTAGACGGGGAGAAAAGGCGGGGACTTAATAAAATTCAGCACTGTTACAACCTTTGTCAGTGTTCAGGGGAAAAAGGGTGGCAACATAATGGTCAGAGACAAGCAAGTTCAAGTAAAATGGATTTATTTACAATGGACAAAAAAAATAAATAAACAGGGTAGCATTTTTATGCTACAAGCCCCAAAATGGGCCCAAAATACAAACAAACAGGGAAGGCAGGTCACAGACCTCCTTGATAGGCAATTTACAACAGTAACCAACAGTCTCCGACCAACAGACAAGATAAATCCATCCATTTGATCCGTCTGTCCATCTCCCGTCCATCCGTCCCTCACTCCTGATCTAGACCAGAGACACCTGAACTCCTCCACCTGGACCAGGACCTCACCCCGACCCGGAGAGGACACTCCCCCCTTTTCCGGGCGAAGACCATGGTCTCTGATTCGGAGGTGCTGATTCTCATCCCGGCCACGTCACGCTCGCCTGCAAATCGCTGGAGATCACGGCCCGATGACGCCAACAGAACCACGTCATCTGTGAACATCAGAGACCTGATCCTGAGACCACCAAACCGGATCCCCCCAACACCTCGGCTGGACTAGAAATCCTGTCCATAAAGGTTCTGAACAGGATCCGGGACAAAGGACAAGAAGAAAGGACAAGAGCAAGCGGCTGAAATGAGTTTCCTCCGCAGGGTGGCCGGGCTCTCCCTTAGAGATGGGGTCAGGAGCTCGGTCATCTGGGAGGGGCTCAAAGTAGAGCCGCTGCTCCTCCGTATAGAGAGGAGCCAGATGAGGAGGCTCGGGCATCTGGTCAGGATGCCTCCTGGACACCTCCCTGGTGATCCAGGCACGTCCCACCGGGACCAGACCCCGGGGGAGACCCAGGACACGCTGGAGGGACTACGTCTCATCCTGGACCAGACCCCGGGGGAGACCCAGGACACGCTGGAGGGACTACGTCTCATCCTGGACCAGACCCCGGGGGAGACCCAGGACACGCTGGAGGGACTACGTCCCACCGGGACCAGACCCCGGGGGAGACCCAGGACACGCTGGAGGGACTACGTCCCATCCCGGACCAGACCCCGGGGGAGACCCAGGACACGCTGGAGGGACTACGTCTCATCCTGGACCAGACCCCGTGGGAGACCCAGGACACGCTGGAGGGACTACGTCCCACCGGGACCAGACCCCGGGGGAGACCCAGGACACGCTGGAGGGACTACGTCCCATCCCGGACCAGACCCCCGGGGAGACCCAGGACACGCTGGAGGGACTACGTCTCATCCTGGACCAGACCCCGGGGGAGACCCAGGACACGCTGGAGGGACTACGTCCCATCCCGGACCAGACCCCGGGGGAGACCCAGGACACGCTGGGAGGGACTACGTCCCATCCCGGACCAGACCCCCGGGGGAGACCCAGGACACGCTGGAGGGACTACGTCCCATCCCGGACCAGACCCCGAGGGAGACCCAGGACACGCTGGAGGGACTACGTCTCATCCTGGACCAGACCCCGGGGGAGACCCAGGACACGCTGGAGGGACTACGTCCCACCAGGACCAGACCCCGGGGGAGACCCAGGACACGCTGGAGGGACTACGTCCCATCCCGGACCAGACCCCGGGGGAGACCCAGGACACGCTGGAGGGACTACGTCTCATCCTGGACCAGACCCCGGGGGAGACCCAGGACACGCTGGAGGGACTACGTCCCATCCCGGACCAGACCCCGGGGGAGACCCAGGACACGCTGGAGGGACTACGTCTCCCGGCTGGCCTGGGAACGCCTCGGGATCCCCCCCCCCCCGGATGAGCTGGTGGATGTGGCCGGGGGGAGGGAAGTCTGGGCTTCCCTGCTTAGTCAGCTGCCCCCGCGACCCGATCCCGGATTAGTGGCAGACGGCGTTATGGTCCGTTTATATCTTTGTTCAGTGTATTTCTGGTCCCATGAATCCACTCTTTGTTTCGGTCAAAAATGGTTAAACATCTTGGCTACGTTCACACGGCGACCATCAGAAGAGAAGATGCATCTTCATCTTTTTATCCACGTTCATACGAGCATCGTCATGAAGAAATCTGTTTGCATAAGAGGACGTGAGCGTGTGGAGTTGGATTGGATCTGCACGCCGGGTCCTTGGGTGGTGCTGTGATAGAAGTCCACCATGTCCACGCGTGCGCATGCGTAAAATCGACCTTAGATCCGCTGGTTTACTTACAGTACATCGTTGCTTTTCCTGTTTGTGTGTGATGTCAGCACGCATGCGACGTGAGCAGGTTCACCATCATTTTTGCGTTTTGGGCCGTGCAGACGAGAGCGCAGCAGCGCCGCGACTTTAGAAATTCCACTTTGGGAATGAGTCTTCAGAGTTTTGCATCTTCAACCCAGAAGATGCAAAACTCTGGCAACGAAGTGCCTTCCGTTGCCGTGTCAACGAAAGGCACTTCCAATGAAATACTTTGCCATTTTTACCCGCTGTCGTCCTCGTGTGAATGGCCCCTTGGAAACATCTGAATGGGTTGTCATGGTGATGCAGAGACGAACTGGACCTTCCTTTCTGCAGCTGTAGGATGAATTTCCAGATCCACATCAGAACCAAGCCTGATCCCTGGTTCAGATTATCTCTTTAATTAGGGGCGTCGTCTCCTGCTGTCCTTAGTTTGGACGTGTCTTTACTGAGTGTGTCAGTTTGGACTTTACGGGGTCTAACTCTGTCGGGGGACTGGTTGGACAGGCAAAGCTGCCGTAAACGGCATCAGCACCGCCTCCCCGTCTGGCACCAAGGTTCAACCATGTTCAGGATGTTTTTATTTTCTTTTACCCCACTTCTTACAGACGGAGCCAGTTCTGCCTTCAGGACCAAATCCACGTAACGTGATTTAGCCGTTTCGTCCCCCGTGTATCCGGGCGGAGAAATTCTCCTCCAGTACTGTTTGTCTCCATTGTCCTGTCTGAAGAATAGAGCCATCATTCTGAGATGTTGGCTCTGAATGCAGCTTGGACTTTTGCCTGTCATCATCAGTTAGCTGACATAAAAGCTATTGTAGAAAAGACTTCAACGATGTCTCGTCCTCTCCAGCCTCTCTCTGGTTCCCCTTTGAAGACGATAATTGTTTGAGATTAATTATACACCCCAAGCAGCAGTCATTTAGGCAAACACGGAGGAGTCATCAGTCTGACTGACTAATAATCCACCGTGTTCGTGGAAATGTTTTTGAATTCATGTGTTTTTGTCTGGTGGCTGTGATGATGTTGCTGTCAGAACATGGATGTGATTTTTTTTTTTCTCTCATTAGAAGCTTTTTCTGCTATTATCACTGATAGAGCTGCAGCTATTGATTATTCTAATAATCAATCTGCCACTGTAATTAATCGATAAATCTGATAAGCTTTCCTTTTTCCTTTTACTTTTAAGTTATTGTGAATGACTGACCTGCAACAGAGCAGTAATTGTACAAAAGTCAGTAACGTGTGTGTGTCAATGTATACAGTCATCAAAATTATTCACCCCGTCCCATAAAAGAAGGAAAAAAAATCATCTGCCAGTGAAATAAGTTAAAACTGACAAAAATAATAAAAAACAAAAATCATATAAAATATTGTGAAAATGATACATAAATAAAAATGATAAATAAAAACCCTATAAAAATTATGAAAATAAAAATAATAAAAATCCTATAAAATATTTATAAAAAATAACGAAAAGCCCTATAAAATTATGAAAATAATAACATAATACATAAAAATTCTATTACAAAATTATAAAAATAATAGATAAAATAATAATGGATAAAAATCCCATAAAATATTTATGAAAATGGAATAAATGAAAATGAGTAATAAAAACAGTTCCATTCAGTGATTGGTCAATTCAATGGACTTAGAAGTGACTTGATCTAAAATTTCATTCACGGCACCTGGCACTGTCGTAACCGCTCTGAGGCACTTCAGATCCAGTCCTACACTTCGCTAAAAGTGTGAGTGAGACACTTGATAAATAACTTTTAATGCAGCTTTATAGTTTTGCTCAAGTCCACTCTGAAGAGTGATGTTGGGACTAATTCTAAGAAGTTTGATGAATAGGGTCCCTGGACTGAGGACCCCTGCAGCAGAGTTTTGTATGACGGTGTTGCAGAGATCTGAAACGTCTGCCTCATTTCAAACTAAATGCTACAACATTCACATCCCATTTCCAGTAGTCACATTTCTGTCTCCATCTTGCTTATTTCCTTCTCTTCTTTTGTCCAACAATAACAAACAGCTGCTGCAAACACTCTCAGCGGACTCTGGTTGGAATCCCAGCCTGGGGTCCTTCTCTTAATATGGCAAAATGCAGGAACGAAGGCACTTTGTTCACCAGTTGCCACAACATTAACTCAGCTGAGGCAGACAGAAATAACTCCACCAAAGGCATAAGAAAATACAAGTACAACAGGGGACAGTGACTGAAAAGAACAGAAAATAAAACAAAGATAAATAAAAATCATAGTAATTCAAAATGTTCCAACAAAGAAAATACTTTGGTTGCGGGTTTATTTTTGACCATTTTCAGTGATTTAGAGTATATATTAACCTCGTTCTTCCAATCATTGATGCAGGGTTGACATCTAGTGTAGAGATCTGAGTGGTGGGTGGGGTAGCCTCTCCTTTTAGGCTGAACCACATCACTTTAGTTGTTTTTTTTTAGCTTTTATAAACACATTTAGTTTGATAACGGCCTGTTGAACTTTATAAAAACTGTTTAAGAGACCTCAGAACGTCATCAGGAGCAGACGTGTATAGGATTGTGTCATCAGCATATAAGTGAATAAAGGCTTTGCCAGCAGCTTGAAGCATATTAATAATGAATATGGGGAAAAGGGCTGGAGCCAGAGTTGGAGCCTGAGGCACACCTGATGGCATATGTAGACACCGAGGAAGATGGAGACCAAGCTTTACTTGCTGCATCCTATTGGAAAGATCATTTGAGAACCATGACGGTGACTGACCAGATAACCCACGACAGTCTAATCTTTGTAATAAAAGTGAATGTAATAAAACTAGAATCTGTCACAGAAGTAACATCATTCATGACTTCTAAACAGCAGTGACACATCCACAAGCAGAGCAGAAGCTGGATTACACATTACATGTTTGTTCTTGGAAGTACTGAGTTAGCTTGGATGCACAGGGTAAATGGATATAACCAGTAGCAGTTCAGGCGTCCACCCTTAAGAAGAGAACATTGGCGGCCTTCCACTCCGCTGGGATTTCAGTGATTAAATTGGGGATAGTTTTTAAGTATCTACATCTTTGTATAAAGAATTTTCCAATTAAAATCAAGAAGTTTCTCAAGTATTCAAGTGATTTATCGTCTTCAAAACCAAATACCGTATCTTCCGGACCATAAGTCATACTTTTTTTCATAGTTTGGCAGCTTGTGCGACTTATGTATCAACATATGTACTATTTGATATATTTTTAAGTGTCAGTTCATGTTGACTGACATGAGCCAAGGAGTAAATATTACTGTCTAGTGTCAAAAGAGGGCACTCTAGGCTTGTGACAATTATATTTTGCTCCAAGGGCAAAAATCCCAAAGTAGCATCATCTCAGTGAGAGGAGTTCAATTTGGGCATTTGTCTGTACTGTCTGTGTGGTGGACAGATCATCAAAAAACGTGTTTATCCTTCTTAGTTATGTTTATAATCATTTACAGGCATTAACTTTGGAATTGGACTGATTGGGCCATTTTTAGCAGTAAGAACTAGGACATGAAAAATCCAAAAATCACCCTATATTAAATAAATAAATATGACTTATAGTCTGGTGCCACTTATATGTTTCTCTCCTGTTCATGATGCATTTTTTGACCGATGCGACTTATACTCAGGAGCGACTTAAAGCCCGGGAAAACAGTAATATCAGACAGTGGGGGAGGCAGTGTTCGTTGAAATTAGCCAGTTCTGTAACTCTGTCCAGAAAAGATTAACTGGTTCACAGAAGAAAAAAATGTGTCAAACTCTCAATGTTTCTCAGACAAAATGTACAACATTCAGAGTCCAGTTCAAACCGGGACATGGGAAACTCCTTAGTTGGATATATTTTTTATTTGAAGGTTCTGGAGAATCCAATGACCTGTTTAGTCTGCAGGTGTATCAGAGTCCACAGGAGTTCAGACTGTCCTCATGTTCTGGTGGACAAATCTCTGATGTCCTCCTGGAAGTACACGTCCAAAGTAGTCCAAAGGTCTCCGATAAGTCCAGGTCTGCAGGTTCAGTTCTGCAGACCAGAGGAAGTGTTGAGTGGAACAAGGCAAAGCCTGAAGGAGGTGCAGGTTTTACCGTCACGTAGGAGAAGAGTTTAGAAGTTCATCATCTCAGCTCCAAATGTTCAATGCAGTCACACAGGTGCAGTCTGGCCCAAGCCCCCAAGGGGCGCTAAGCAAAAGGGGATTTTTGGGCCCTCAGTCACTATCCACCTGTCCATTAAATGTATGTGTACTTTAAAGTTATTTGATTTTTGAATTTGTGGAGTAGATTTATGAACCGGCATAAAATCCTGCCTTTATTCGTGGGTAAGAGTCAGCAGCTGATCATGGGTAAGTGATGAACTTTAAAGGGCTGCACAGTAGCAGCATTGGTTTATAATCTGAAATGGAAGTAAATTCATCTACAAATGTGGCCTATGATTGATTTACCCTTAATATTTAAATTGGCTTAATTAACTAAGATATTGAATGTCATAGGCCCACTTAAAGTAATAAAAAACCCTACATAGATGTATTTAGACATAAACTGACTTATTTTTGTTTGCTAAGATAAACTGTAACAACCAAGAGCAACAAAAACTGAATGAAAACTACACAGTACTAAATGCATTTTACTCCTAATTGACAAAGTACCTCTTGTTAACTTACCAGGAAAATCAGCTGAAGCTACAGCAGGGACAGGGACCAGGGTTGGGGGTGGAGGTAGAGGTTAGAGACTCTTGGGAAGATGCAAGACACTTATTTTGGCCATTTTAGATGGTATATGAGTAAAAAAGAGTGCATACTCCAGTGTGCCTTTTCCTTGCAAATGTGTTAACATTTATCTAAAAACAATGATAGTTTTTCCTCACCTGATGCTTGAGTCTCAGCTAGATCGGAGGTGGACTCCCCCTAACTGTCTGTGCCATCAAAGTACTTGATCAAAGCTCCTGGTGAAGTTTTAAATAAATAAATAGTGAGCATGATAAAGGCTCACGCGTGCAGCAGAGGGATTAGAGTCACTGCACCAGATTCTAATAATGGTTTTATTCAGCTTTATAATTATATAACTGAGTAATCACTAAAATATGGAAGAAATTGTCACATAATTCTTAAAAATAAAAGTTTTAAAATGTATAGATTTAAAGTTAACTGCTCTTGGGGGCCCCCTGCTGGTGACTGGGGCCCTAAGCACCCGCTTAATTTGCCCATGCCTTGGGCCGGCTCTGCACAGACGTTTGCATGGAAGGGCTGGATGGAGGACGTCTAGCACAACTTCCAGGCCTGCATGTGTATAATATGTGGATTCAAGTCAGCTTTATTTATAACGCACATCCAAACAGCAGAATTAACCAGAAAACACCGAAATATCTGCAATAAAACTAAGTGGGGGTGGACCAGCAGAGAGAGCAGGACCTCACACACGGACTCAGACACAACTACTAAGCATCAGCTGGAAACACCAGCCAGAAAGGTGTGTTTTTGGGGGGGTCATCATGGTCTAGCAGCTCTGATTTATGTTCTGTATTGTTGGAGCCGTCTGAACTAAATGTTTTTATCCTGCCCAGCACAGGTCAGTTGTAACTGAAACTGCTGGTCTCTGACTGGTTTAAATAAGAAGCGAACCCTCCCAGTTTGGAACTGGTTACAGACATGTTGATGTGGGATCATGGAGGTGCTTTGCTGCATGTTATGAATGCTAACGCCTCCATGTTGGCCAGAGATGATTTCATCCCAATGTCAGTCTGGAAAAACACAAAGCTCAGAACCGTGAATGAACCGCTAAGTGTTCTGGTCCAGAGACGGCTGGTAACGTCCATCCTCCTCACATGTAGACTTCATCAGACCGAGACCACGCCCTTTTTCCTGCCTTTCATTCATGCAAACACATGGTTCACGAAGAGTGAGCCAGAAAATGGCCGACGGACAAACGAGGTGCGACGAGGCAATGTGTGGTGTTGCTACAAGGTGGGTGTAACTCCAGCCCGTCCGGATGGAAATGTACCAGAATGACATGCAAGAAAAAAATAACAGGAATCTTAGTTGTCAAAGTAATAAAAATGCCTACCAACAATATTAAATACGAATACGAATGATATATGAAAGAAAACGACCAAAACCCTCATTCATTCATTCATTTTTGGTACCGCTTATCTAGTTCAGGGTTGCTGGTTCCTATCCAGCTGCTATCAAGCAACTAAAACAATTATAATGAAAATAAGTACACTCAGGAAAAAAAGCATCTGTACCAATATCACCATAATAATCAATCATCACTGATAATGACTAAAAAATCTTTTTTGCGTGCGCGTCAGTGGTAGTGATGAATGGAGAGGGTATCACGGATGGGCATCCAAGAGGATGAACAGCCCCTCCCACACAGGATAACCCACCCTCCCACACAGAACCAGACCTGGGGAGGGATTCAGGTTAAACCCCTAACCTACACATCCACATGAAGCTCTGTTAAAGGAACAGTACACCCACAGAATGATGGTCCTTCATCTTCTCCTCACCCTCATGCTGAGCAGGACTCTAGAGCGCGATATGAATATTATTATTATTATTATTATTATTAAAGCCTAAACAGGAGAACATTGCAGTTTATTTCTTTAAGGTCCACACCCAAGTTCCCACTATAAAACCAAATGAGTCATTTCCGGGGGGGGGGGGGGGGCTCTCTTGTTCTCTCTCCTGCTCCTTTGTATCTTGCCGTGCAGGGTTGTGATTGACATCTAGTGTAGAGATCTGAGTGGTGGGTGGGGTAGCCTCGCCTTTTAGGCTGAACCACATCACTTTAGTTGTTTTTTTTTAGCTTTTATAAACACATTTAGTTTGATAACGGCCTGTTGAACTTTATAAAAACTGTTTAAGGGACCTCAGAACGTCATCAGGAGCAGACGTGTATAGGATTGTGTCATCAGCATATAAGTGAATAAAGGCTTTGCCAGCAGCTTGAAGCATATTAATCATGAATATGGGGAAAAGGGCTGGAGCCAGAGTTGGAGCCTGAGGCACACCTGATGGCATATGTAGACACCGAGGAAGATGGAGACCAAGCTTTACTTGCTGCATACTATTGGAAAGATCATTTGAGAACCATGACGGTGACTGACCAGATAACCCACGACAGTCTAATCTTTGTAATAAAAGTGAATGTAATAAAACTAGAATCTGTCACAGAAGTAACATCATTCATGACTTCTAAACAGCAGTGACACATCCACAAGCAGAGCGGAAGCTGGATTACACATTACATGTTTGTTCTTGGAAGTACTGAGTTAGCTTGGATGCACAGGGTAAATGGATATAACCAGTAGCAGTTCAGGCGTCCACCCTTAAGAAGAGAACAATGGCGGCCTTCCACTCTGCTGGGATTTCAGCTCAGAAATCGTTGCTAATGGAGCTGCAATAATGGAGGCTGCTGATTCACAAACAAATGGAGCAGTCTGATCCAGAAGGCTTTTTAAGGTCCAGAGACAAAAACTGTTTCTCAACATCTCCACCAGTAATTTGTTTAACTGAGAGGAGGTGTATGAGCTGGATGTACAGGAGAGCTTTGGAGGGTTTGAATGCTGAATGCTCAGGTTCTTTAGACCTTTGTATTGATGGTTTGAATTAGTGGAAGAGGTGCTCCAGATTTAGTACAACGATTATTGAAAGGATCAGCCGTTCTTCCTATTAGTAACTATGATTGTCAACTAAGACTGACAAGGTGAGCCAGAGGATGACTGCCTCACTCTTCTTCTGCCGCAAGCTTTTATTCACATTTGCTTCACGGCAGCATGTTCATTAAAGGATAACTTCCTTTTTTTTCAACCTGACCTTATTTCTAGGAGTTCATACGTGCATGTACTCACCGGTCAAATTTCTGCATCAGTTTGAGTCCTCGGACGATATTACGTTGAGTCGGCCTCCAGTGTGCATCCAGTTATCTTGATGGTGTTTGTGTATCAGACATATATGATGTAAGACTCGTTGATTTCACGAATGCTTTAAGTAGAATGAACAATGAATGAGTTTGTCCCGTGAGTCCAGGTTTAACTTTCTTGTTATCAGGGTTCTACACACTTTTCGGGGCCGTGCGTTCACGATGTGCTTCCGTAGTACAGCTGAGACGATCAGCTGCCACCCAGACACGAACAAAACCCACAATTTGTGAAACTCTGAACTACAGGACAATAGTCTATTATTCGTTTGTTCGTTCATTCTACTTAAAGTACTGATGAAATGAAGGAGTTTTACTGCAGATAATGTCTGATATAGCGACTGCCCCGTCTCCACCGTGAAACTGGATGCACACCGAAGGGCGACACAACGTAATATCTTCCAAAGGACTAAAGTGATGCAGAAATGTTAGCGGTGACTAAATGCATGTATGAACTCCTAGAAATAAGGTCCATGTTGGAAAAAAAGAAGTTATCCTTTAAGTATAAATAAATTTCAGTACTTTTCCCTGTGTCATTTCACTTTATTACACATAATTTATGGACTTAAGTAATGTAGCATTTTTTGTATGTGTGCATGACTTGGGTTGTTGCTGACATCTGGATAAAATATGTTAATAACTCCACTAGAAATATATTTTCTGAGGAAAATGTTGACATGTTCAATACTTTCTTCAGCACTGTAAGTACCCAGAATCTGCTCCTCTGACCAGGATGATTCCAAATTCAGATTCTGAATACCGCACGAGTCATAACGTTGTTCTTTATGTATGTAAGACCTGTGAGGAGTGTTCATGTGTTTTTACACATTTATGGTGTTTGGGAATCAGACATAATGATCGTGATAATCGTTAAATCATGATTATTTCTTTGACAATAATATAAAGGAATCTGTAATCGTGACATTCCAAGTGGAAAGACACATCTGATGTTTTGTCTGACAAGGTCAGATCATCGGCAGCATCAAACAGAGGAAACATCCAAGGAGACGCAGAAACTGAAACTGGGTTCAGAACTGTCCAACGCATCATTAAGCACTGGAAGGACGGTGGGGTAATACGTCTTCCAGGAAGACATGTGGAGGAAAGGCAGATGAAGTGATGCAGCATCATGCCTACTGCTACTGTACACGCCTGTTGGGGCAGTGTCATGATCTGGGGTTGCTGCAGGTGCTCAAGTCCAGGTCCAGGTTCAGGGACCGGTTCAGGTCCTGGTTCAGGTCCAGGTTCAGGGACCGGTTCAGGTCCAGGTTCAGGGACCGGCTCAGGTCCAGGTTCAGGTCCAGGTTCAGGGACCGGCTCAGGTCCAGGTTCAGGGACCAGTTCAGGGACCGGCTCAGGTCCAGGTTCAGGGACCAGTTCAGGGACCGGCTAGGTCAGGTTAGGTCAGGTTAGGGACCAGTTAGGGACCGGCTCAGGTCCAGGTTCAGGTCCAGGTTCAGGGACCGGCTCAGGTCCAGGTTCAGGTACGAGTTCAGGGACCGGCTCAGGTCCAGGTTCAGGGACCAGTTCAGGGACCGGCTCAGGTCCAGGTTCAGGTCCAGGTTCAGGGACCAGTTCAGGGACCGGCTCAGGTCCAGGTTCAGGTCCAGGTTCAGGAACCGGCTCAGGTCCAGGTTCAGGTACGAGTTCAGGGACCGGCTCAGGTCCAGGTTCAGGTCCAGGTTTAGGGACCGGTTCAGGTCCAGGTTCAGGTCCTGGTTCGGGTCCTGGTTCAGGTCCTGGTTCATTCATGTTGTTCCTGAAATCATCTCCAAATGCTCCATGAAGGATGTGTTCTGGGCCTCTTCTCTTTTCTCTGTATTTGCTACCGCTGGGATCATCAGAGAACACGATCCGTCCTTTCGTTCTATGCTGATGATCTGCAGTTATACCCGCCCGTGGGATCATCAGAGAACACGATCCGTCCTTTCGTTCTATGCTGATGATCTGCGTTATACCCGCCCGTGGGATCATCAGAGAACACGATCCGTCCTTTCGTTCTATGCTGATGATCTGCAGTTATACCCGCCCGTGGGATCATCAGAGAACACGATCCGTCCTTTCGTTCTATGCTGATGATCTGCAGTTATACCCGCCCGTGGGATCATCAGAGAACACGATCCGTCCTTTCGTTCTATGCTGATGATCTGCAGTTATACCCGCCCGTGGGATCATCAGAGAACACGATCCGTCCTTTCGTTCTATGCTGATGATCTGCAGTTATACTCGCCCGGAAATACTCGGAAAAACCGCACTGAATAAGTTAAGCCTAGTTTATTGTCATCCGTAAAGTTTTCTACGTAGTTACGGAGGGCCTCTCCGTCGTCTCCGGCTGCACAAAATATTTTTAAGTTTCAGTCACTCCGTCAAGGGACGACGGAGACGGCAAGGGCTGTGATTGGTCTACCACTACGTCAACACGAGTAGCGCCATTTTTTAACCAGCTGACCTACGAAGACGCAGACATGAGTCCAACCGAAGAACGTTTGGCTGAAGAAGTGAGGAAATACCAGAATGGCCCCATCGTCTTTATTTAGCATCAGAATTATCAGTTATTCAGCTGCAGCAGCAGTGTTTCTCTCTCGGACGGCTTCATGAGCAGGTCAGTCTTGTGTAGCGACCCCTACTTATCGGGGGGGGGTTGCACTGTGTATCCGGCAGCATGATGGAGAACGATGAAGGCTGGAGGGGTTTCCGTGGTTACGCAGTCGGAGAAGTTTGCTGTAGCCTTTACTGGACTGTGTTCGTGGTGTGAAACAGCGGCTAGCACAGAACCTTCTGTTCTTAAACGGCAGTAAAACAGAAAGAGTCTTGTTAGGTACGTCTCCGTGTCAGATGTCCTCTCAGACTGGGATTCTCTGCCCCTTTCTTAAATCACATGTCAGGAATCTTGTGTAACATTTGACAGCAAGCTGAAATTTGACAAACAAGTCAGCGCCGTGGTGAAAACGAGGTTTTTCAGCTTCGCCTGTGGGCCGAAGTGAAGCCTTTTCTCAGTCAGTGAGACTTAGAGACGGTGATTCATGCGTTCATACGTTAAAGACTGGACGACTGCGACGGCCTCTATTTCGGCCAGTCTTTACCTTCACGTGTTCATCTTGTCCAGAACGCGGCAGCCCGATTCTGAACAGGCACGTGTGGACGTGAACACATTCCTCCGTGCTGTTGTTGCTTCACGGCTTCTGGTTCGTTTCAGAGGTGTTTTTAAACTTTTGCTGTTTGTCTCTAAGCCTGTTCGTGGCCGGACGCCTCCTATCTGTCAGATAGTTTAACTGTCCGTGATCACGCGGCGCCCTGCATGCTTCAGGTCAGCGTTTGCTTCAGGTCCCGGTCAGATACGAGCAGTGTGTGTGTGTGTGGGGGGGGGGTCGCTCTTCTGCAGTTGCTGCTCCTCGGCTGTGGAACAAACTGCCCTCCACATTCACATCTCAGCCTTTTTAAACCAAAGCTGAAGAGCCACCGTTTCAGATTCACCTTTACCTCCATCTGGGTCAGCTTTTATTTATCCGTCTATTTTGAACTTATCTGATGTTTCTCCATGGCTGCAGCGCTGCGGCACCTCCCAGTGATTCCTTCCTCCTTTTCTTGTCCTGTTTTATTCATTTTCTGTTTTATGTACTTTTATGGCTTAAATCTGAAGCACTGTGACGACCATTCTGGTTACTGTGAAGGGTTATACGAATGAAATTTGACTGATTGACTGATGATTGATGCGGGCTGTTTCCGGATGTTTCCGCTCCGGCGTGCCCGCATGGTGAATAACGATGTGCGTTCTCTCCCGCAGCATCCTGCCCATGAAGCAGGGCGTCCTGCTGGGACAGTACATGGGGGCCTTCAACCTCATGGACGCCTTCAGGGGACGAGGCAAGAAGCAGCAGTGAGGTGATGAAGAGGAGGAGGAGGAGATGAAGGATGCTCCAGCATCGCACAGTCCTGTTTCATTTCAACGTCCGAGTCTGCGGACATTCCCCCGTCCCCCGTCCCCCGTCCCCGATGTTTGTGATCACCGATGATGAGGAGGATGATGAAGAGTGTAACTCAGGATTATTTCATGTGTAATAATGATAGAAATGTTTCAGTGCCTAAATCAGCCATGAAGTCTTTACTCACCTCAAATTACCTCACGGAGGATGTGCCTGAGGGTCCGGTCCTGCACCAGGTCCAGGACCCGGATCTGGACCCGAACTGCCACCACGAGAGCTGGAATCAGATCAGACCTTCATCCTCAGAGCGAGGATGAGGAGAGGTGCAGTCCACCTCTGTGTCCGCCATGTTGTGTCCAGAACGTTGACTTTGCCATGTTTGAACATCCGGCTCGGGTTGCAGAGGGGAGCTCGTTTTCCCGTAAATTCCCGAAACGGAAGTTCATTTTGGAAATATTCCAGATTGGAAACTTTCAGCAGGAATTATGGGAATTCTCTGCAATTTGGAGATGATTTTTAAAAACCTGTCTTTTCTATGTGGAGCTTGCATGTGGGAGAACGTGTGCACGTGGGTTCTGTCCGGCTGCTCTGGGTCTGCCAGCGACCGGATCAGCTGATAATCTCACTAAATAACACGATTCCAGCTGGATTTTCACCGGAAAGCTCCGACAGACTCCCGTTAAAACCCACAAACGTGTCTTTGTGAGTTCATGTCTGAAAAACACGCTCGTCCTCACAATGATTCACCCCTCCAAGTAAGGAAAAGACAACATTCACAGCAGTTATCCAAATAACAGGAAACTAATAATGAATAAAAATGTACAAAATGATCATTCACAGAAATAAAATATTGCTGTTGAATTGTGTTTTAAAATAATAATTTTAAAAAGAAGAGGCCCAGACACATTAAAGCACTTTTCCTGGGAAACGTGGACCATCACACCTGCCAGCAGGTGCAGCCGTCTGATTGGACGTTACAGAAACACCTGATTGCAGTGATTGTTTTAGCTTCGGAGCCCCATCATGCTTGTTTGCTTGTTTTATTTTTTGTTTGTTTTTAATATTTCTTTTGAACCAAAATCCAGAATCAACGTCATGATTTTCACAGAATTTGATTTATTTTTCCTTTTGTCAGTTTCATCTTAAGATGATTTTTTCCTTCTCTAACTGGAGGGTGTGAATCGTCCTGAGCACGTCTGTAAAGTCTCCTCTGTACCATTAAAGTTCTTTAAACTGTAGATTTCCGATTCATTCCCATGGAAAGTTTCCAGCTTTGATCATTCCCAGATTGTTCATCTGTAATCTGACTCGTCCTGATAATCTGGATTTAATTCTGGTATTTTTTATGGTGTGAGTGGAAGGAGCCTGTTTGGTGCTGCAGGTCTGGCTGTGGGTGAGGAGGGATTCCTGGTGTCAGACCCAGCCCGGCCCGACAGGGATGCAGATTTTACCATGATTTAACTTGAACTGCCTGTTATGTTCGTGACTGTGGTGAGAATAAAAGCAACAGCAAACCAGCTCAGTCTCCTGTCGCTAATGGAAACGGCCACGAGCCGCCGCGAGGCTGCAGCATACGCAACCACGCCTGCTCCACCTGTCGCTCATGGAAACTATGGCAAGACAACAGTGCCACAATTCGCCACTAAAATAGCACGTTTGCAATAAAACGGCGTCTTTTACGCCGCTATTTCTGAAAAAACGCCGTTTAGGGACCACAGAAAACGTCGGATTTTTCGGCGTTTACCGAACCGGCGTCTTTTACGGCGATTTTGGCACGAAAAACGGCGCTTTTAACGGCGTTTTTTCAGAAATAACGGCGTAAAAGACGCCGTTTTATTGCAAACGTGCTATTTTAGTGGCGAATTGTGGCACTGTTGGCTTGCCACGAGCCGCCGCGATGCAGCGAGGCTGCAGCATACGCAACCACGCCTGCTCCACCTGTCGCTCATGGAACGGCCACGAGCCGCCGCGAGGCTGCAGCATACGCAACCACGCCTGCTCCACCTCGCCACAGTCAACACCAACACACCAGACTGTACTCTATGAAAGTACCACATTTACTGTTTTACTTCAGTACAAGTATTTGATCTTCAATATAATAAAGTTGTAAAAGTACCTGCTGAAAGTACTGGCTAACGCAGTAGTCGAGAGTATCAATTAGGGATGCACGATATTGGAATTTTGGCTGATAACCGATATCGATACCGATATTAAAACTGAAAAAAATAAGCATTGCAAGTCATTGCAAATAACAGTCTTGTTATCCGTTTCTGACACTTTGAAAAATTTGAGTGGGAAAAAATATCGATACACTGAAATATCACGATATCAAATCGATATTTAAAGGTATAGTCCAAAGTTCCCCCCGTAAAAAATCTATGTATGTATGTATGTGCATGTGAAAAAGAATTTCCCCCAGGGGACAATAAAGGTCTATCTACCTGTCTGTCTGTCTGTCTGTCTGTCTATCTACCTGTCTGTCTGTCTGTCTGTCTAAAATAAAGGTTAGACTTGAGCAAGTGAAATCCGTCTCAAACCCGCCTTTGGGCCTCTACTCCCGTGCCGTGGTGTGCTTGAAAGCAACTCCCCCCGGGGCAGTGATTAGCCCAGTTGGTTGAGCAGCCCCCCCATGAACAGAGGCTACAGTTCCTCAGCGCAGTCGGCCCCGGTTCAATTCCCGGTCCAGGTCCCTTTGCTGCATGTCACTCCCCACTCTCTCCTGTCTCTATACACTGCCATATAAAGACAGGCTCCTCATATAAAGGCCACAAGTGCCCAAAAAAATCCTAAAAAAAAGAAAGCACACCCCCCCCCCCCCCCCCCCCCCCCCCCCCTGCCTGTAATTGGCTCTTTTGTATTGTTCTGTTCTGGTCGGGACGTTTCTGGGGGGAGATTTCTGTTTATATCAGCAGCCAATGACAGAGCTAAGAGCATGACGCTGTGTGGGAATAAGCTCATGATTGGAGCAGACGCCAGTCACTCCAACTCTCCAAGGGAAAAAAAGAAAGAAAGAAAGAAAGGAAACACCGTGGATGCACCGAAGAAAAGGTAAGAGCTTCAGATGATGCAGTTTGGAAAACCAGGTTAGTAATAGTTTGGCTTGTAGCCGCTTCTGAGCTCTGAAGGAGAAGCTTGAAGCTGAATAGGCTGAAGAACGAGGCGGCCATTAGCCTGAAGGGAGGGGGGCGCTAAGTTTGAATACTGTTTGCAAACAGAAACGCTGGAGGGGCTTCGGACTCTACCTTTAAAAATGTGGCATCGATCTTTTACTTACAAATTCTCGCAAGACTTCATCGTTCAGTTATAAAATCTCACGATATTCTCTGAATTCTTGAGATATTTCGTACCAGAACGCTGAAATATCGCAAGATTTCGTAATTACAATAGATCGATACTGCGTTTTTAAATGTCGATATATCAGCATATGAAAATATTGTGAAATTTTTGTGAATTCTCGCGAGATTTTGTTAGTAAAATAGATCGATACAGCTTCTGCTTCATGGCAGACTCAAAGAAAAAAAATTTGTTGGGTGAACATAAAAAAATGATGGAAAGCATTTCCACCCAATCATAATACGCTCATTCAGCAAGAGACAGTTTTGTTGAGTGAACTTAATGTAAACATGCCAGATAAACATAATGTGTTGGTGTTACTGTTAGACATCCATTTAAGTCATGGTGCAGAAAAGAGCACATGGTGCCACAAAGCATGATGGGAAATATGTAAATAAGCCCATTTCCCAGCACCAATCACAACAACCACTGCAATAAATGTGAAAAATTAAGACTTGAAAAAAAGAACAGTGTTATGACGCATTTGTATGTTTTCTGTTTTCATTTCACAGTCAACATTTCCTTTATTTGTATATGTATTATTAATATAAATATAAACTAATATCAGTCCAGATCAGAGGTACCTTGTTGTTGGTGGTGGTTGCAGTTAAGTGCAAGAGTACAACTGCAGTTACAATGACCGACAATGACGCGTCGCTGCCATACAACCAATCCATACAGGAAGTCTCATGCGGGTTAGTTAAACCGTTAGTTACCGCCAAGAGTAACTATCTGCAGCTTGCAAACAGAAGCGTTTAGTGTAGTCAGGTGGTCGGGGGAAGGGTTAGGGGAAGGGTCAGGGGAAGGGTCAGGGCTACATTTTAGTAACTTACATGAAAAGGAAACCTCTGATTGGGACTTCCGGCGTGATATATGGCGACGTACCGTGCCTGCAGTTGGGTCCCTCTCATGAAGTGGCTGAAGTGATCGTCTGCTGTTCTCTCTGCTTTATTGTAAATTTGCCATATCTTTACTTGCACTGATGTAAAATAATGCATTTTTTATGTATATAATTAATGATGATATATATATTTAGATAATTAAAACAACTTCTCTTCACATTGAATCAAGTTTCATCCTTAAAGTCTATGAGGCCAGTGGCTCAGCAGCACATTTCACACAGGTTTTAGAGCATTTGGGCACCCTGCCATGAAAAAATAAGTTTGATTAACACTAATACTGTTCAATACTGTTCAATACTGTTCAACTAAACTAAGGATATTTAGTTTAAACAACTCAGTTATTTTATGTTGAGAAAGCGCTGTAATCTTCTACAATTCCGCCAATCATTTGAACTTGATTCCTTCATGTTACCTGAACATGAATTAATTAGGTAAATACTGTTTTGTAAGGATTTAAGTTAAAAGTACATAAAGTAATTATGTACATCTCATTAACATATTTTATTTAAGTAGAAGCTACATGTTAGATTCAAGGAACTTTAGCAACAGGCAAAATCATTTTTTTGAGCGTACATGTTCTGTTTATGCTCTAAAAATCTACTAAATGACGTCGTTCCCAGTAAATTCTGGACGCTACCCACTCAGGACACTTGGATTACATTGGACGAGCAGTATGGAGGAATATTGACACGTTTTTGTGGACTTTTATGGACCTTTTTGGCTCGGACCCCGGTGAACTCCATCATATGAAAGTTGGGGAGAAACGAGAAGCCTTCCTGATCACCGGCTGCATTTGAGATATTAAAAAAGTGCTGCAGAGTCTTTCTCACCATGAGGGGGGTGGAAGATAAAGTTACATCATTCTGTGGGTGGAATGTTCCTTTAACAACCAGAATGACGGCTTACACCATTCAGTGGAAACGCTGGCATATCGCAATTGTACTTTTTCTAAATTTAGGAAATATCGCTTTTATGTTGTGAAAGTGTAACCAGCTGCGGTCAGGTACTGCAAACTAGTTCATTTTCCTTCTACATTCAGGACCTGTGATGTGATGATTGCACACATGTACGTGATTGTGCAGCTCTAGTTTTTAGCATCAGTCCTCCCCTTATGATGGGCCAAAGGAGTTTAACTGCATGGATTTGTGTTTGTACATTTTGACTGCATGTATTTTTTCTTTTATCTAAGTTGGGTTTTAATGCCCTCTGGAGGCCCCATGAAACGTACACTTAAAAGTATCGTCTCACCTCTTCACCCACATCTGAGCTTCACTAACATCATTCCCGATCCGTCGGGTTCAGGATGACGTTGGTCCACCTTTGCAGCTAGAACAGCTTCATCTTCTGGGAAGGCTGTCCACAAGGTTTAGGAGTGTTTCTGGGAATCTTTGACCATCTTCCAGAAGCACATTTGTGAGGTCACACTGATGTTGGACCAGAAGGCCTGGCTCTCAGTCTCCGCTCTGATTCATCACAAAGGTGTTCTATGGGGTTGAGGTCAGGACTCTGTGCAGGCCAGTCCAGTTCCTCCACACCAGACTCTGCATCCAGGTCTTCATGGACCTGCTTTGTGCACTGGTGCACAGTCATGTTGGAAGAGGGAGGGGCCAGCTCCAAACTGGTCCCACAAAGTTGGGACATGGAATTGTCTAGAATGTCTTGGTATGCTGAAGCATTCAGAGTTCCTTTCACTGGAACTAAGGGGCCAAGCCCAGCTCCTGAAAACACCCCCACACCATAATCCCCCCTCCACCAAACTTTACACTTGGCACAATGCAGTCAGACAAGTACTGTTGTCCTGGCAACCACCAAACCCAGACTCCCCCATCAGACTGCAGATGGAGAAGCGTGATTGGTCCTCCAGAGAACGCCTCCACTGCTCTAGAGTCCAGTGGCGGCTGCTTTCCACCACTGCATCCACGCTTTGCATCGCAGTTGGTGATGTATGAATGCAGCTGGTCACCATGGAAACCCATCCCATGAAGCTCTCTGGCCGTGTCTCAATCCACGCACTTTCCTGAGTGCACTGGAATTTAGTGCGTACTGCGTACTGTGTACTTCGTCTGTAGTGCACACTATTGTTGCTAAATGCTGACCCAATCAGAGCACAGCACTTACAGGAAGTGACAGACTAGCATTGCCCGCTAACCTGAGCTAACTCTACTGAGCCGGTATAACTGCGGCCTCAAACACACGACCAGATCATAACTGTCCATTCCATATCCATTAGTAATTATGTCTAAATAATTTCATAAACGTTACTTAAATCAAGTACAATACCGCCTCCGATGCAGCAGGGGTCGCCACCGCTTCTTTCACCGCCATTATAGACCTTTTTCACAAAAACCGGAAGTACATAATGGGCGAGAATCCGGTCTTCCTGTGAGGGCCAGACTTCAGTCAAACGTCAAACATGGATCATGTTTCCACTCTGGATTTTACATTTGAGCCCGCTTACTCGACTCTGCCTCCATCTTAAGAACCAGAAGTTTTGCCTGCATTGTTTCCATCATGTGACCAACGATGCATTGTTTTGTCATCTGTATGTGTCGAGCTGCTCCCGGGATTTTAAAGAGACGGAGTTTGTTAATAACAAGCTTTCAATGTAATTCAATCACGTCCCAAACCGAATGTTTATAGAGGAGGTTTACCTCGCGATCATTAATCATTTCTGACATAAGAAAGCATCAGATTAGAATGAAATATGCAGAGCAGCTCTGATAACATTGACAGGAGATAAAACGTGACCATGCAGGTGTTATTAATGCATCCAGTACGTGCATAATGTCCGCAAATTAACGTATAATTCCTAAATGATCGCCTCTGCTGAAATAATGCTTTTTTCTTTTTAAAGGTAATAAAGGTTTGGTCAAACTTCCCTGATCACTGATTTCAAAATTATTGTTTTTAAATGATTGTGGACAAAATAAAGATCACAGATGGTAGAATATTGTTGTAACGTGTTAAACTGCAGGAGATCGTAGTTCATTCTGAGTTTGAAATAAAATTAAATAATATTCTGTATGTTTGGTGGCTTTGATTTAACATGCTTCTGTTGTAGCTTTGAGTAACATACATGTACTATTCTAGTACAGCTGTGGGTACATACGTGTATTATTCTAGTACAGCTGTGGGTACAGACATGTATTATTCTAGTACAGCTGTGGGTACATACATGTATTATTCTAGTACAGCTGTGGGTACATACGTGTATTATTCTAGTACAGCTGTGGGTACATACGTGTATTATTCTAGTACAGCGGTGGGTACATATGTGTATTATTCTAGTGCAGCTGTGAGTACATACGTGTATTATTCTAGTACAGCTGTGGGTACATACATGTATTATTCTAGTACAGCTGTGGGTACAGACATGTATTATTCTAGTACAGCTGTGAGTACATACATGTGTTATTCTAGTACAGCTGTGGGTACATACATGTATTATTCTAGTACAGCTGTGGGTACATACGTGTATTATTCTAGTACAGCTGTGAGTACATACATGTGTTATTCTAGTACAGCTGTGGGTACATACATGTATTATTCTAGTACAGCTGTGGGTACATACGTGTATTATTCTAGTACAGCTGTGAGTACATACATGTATTATTCTAGTACAGCTGTGGGTACATACGTGTATTATTCTAGTACAGCTGTGAGTACATACGTGTATTATTCTAGTACAGCTGTGGGTACATACGTGTATTATTCTAGTACAGCTGTGGGTACATACGTGTATTATTCTAGTACAGCTCTAGTACATCCTATCACATTCCCACGCTGGAACTCTGAGCACAGGTGGCATCCTATCACAGTCCCACGCCGGAACTCTGAGCACAGATGGCATCCTATCACATCTCACGCTGGAACTCTGAGCACAGGTGGCATCCTATCACAGTCCCATGCTGGAACTCTGAGCTCAGGTGGCATCCTATCACAGTCCCACGCTGGAACTCTGAGCACAGGTGGCATCCTATCACAGTCCCACGCTGGAACTCTGAGCACAGGTGGCATCCTATCACATTCCCACGCTGGAACTCTGAGCTCAGGTGGCATCCTATCACAGTCCCACGCTGGAACTCTGAGCACAGGTGGCATCCTATCACAGTCCCACGCTGGAACTCTGAGCTCAGGTGGCATCCTATCACAGTCCCACGCTGGAACTCTGAGCACAGGTGGCATCCTATCACAGTCCCACGCTGGAACTCTGAGCACAGGTGGCATCCTATCACAGTCCCACGCTGGAACTCTGAGCACAGGTGGCATCCTATCACAGTCTCACGCTGGAACTCTGAGCACAGGTGGCATCCTATCACAGTCTCACGCTGGAACTCTGAGCACAGGTGGCATCCTATCACATCTCACGCTGGAACTCTGAGCACAGGTGGCATCCTATCACATCTCACGCTGGAACTCTGAGCACAGGTGGCATCCTATCACAGTCCCACGCTGGAACTCTGAGCTCAGGTGGCATCCTATCACAGTCCCACGCTGGAACTCTGAGCACAGGTGGCATCCTATCACATTCCCACGCTGGAACTCTGAGCTCAGATGGCATCCTATCACAGTCCCACGCTGGAACTCTGAGCACAGGTGGCATCCTATCACAGTCCCACGCCGGAACTCTGAGCACAGATGGCATCCTATCACATCTCACGCTGGAACTCTGAGCACAGGTGGCATCCTATCACATTCCCACGCTGGAACTCTGAGCTCAGATGGCATCCTATCACATTCCCACGCTGGAACTCTGAGCTCAGATGGCATCCTATCACATTCCCACGCTGGAACTCTGAGCTCAGGTGGCATCTTATCACAGTCCCACGCTGGAACTCTGAGCACAGGTGGCATCCTATCACATTCCCACGCTGGAACTCTGAGCTCAGGTGGCATCCTATCACAGTTCCACGCTGGAACTCTGAGCACAGGTGGCATCCTATCACAGTCCCACGCTGGAACTCTGAGCACAGGTGGCATCCTATCACAGTCTCACGCTGGAACTCTGAGCTCAGATGGCATCCTATCACAGTTCCACGCTGGAACTCTGAGCACAGGTGGCATCCTATCACAGTTCCACGCTGGAACTCTGAGCACAGGTGGCATCCTATCACAGTTCCACGCTGGAACTCTGAGCTCAGATGGCATCCTATCACAGTTCCACGCTGGAACTCTGAGCACAGGTGGCATCCTATCACAGTCCCACGCTGGAACTCTGAGCTCAGGTGGCATCCTATCACAGTCTCACGCTGGAACTCTGAGCACAGGTGGCATCCTATCACAGTCTCACGCTGGAACTCTGAGCTCAGGTGGCATCCTATCACAGTCCCACGCTGGAACTCTGAGCTCAGGTGGCATCCTATCACATCTCACGCTGGAACTCTGAGCACAGGTGGCATCCTATCACAGTCCCACGCTGGAACTCTGAGCTCAGGTGGCATCCTATCACAGTCCCACGCTGGAACTCTGAGCTCAGATGGCATCCTATCACATTCCCACGCTGGAACTCTGAGCACAGGTGGCATCCTATCACAGTCCCACGCTGGAACTCTGAGCACAGGTGGCATCCTATCACAGTCTCACGCTGGAACTCTGAGCTCAGGTGGCATCCTATCACAGTCCCACGCTGGAACTCTGAGCACAGGTGGCATCCTATCACAGTCTCACGCCGGAACTCTGAGCTCAGGTGGCATCCTATCACAGTCCCACGCTGGAACTCTGAGCTCAGATGGCATCCTATCACAGTCCCACGCCGGAACTCTGAGCACAGGTGGCATCCTATCACAGTCCCTCGCTGGAACTCTGAGCACAGGTGGCATCCTATCACAGTCCCTCGCTGGAACTCTGAGCACAGGTGGCATCCTATCACAGTTCCACTCTGGAACTCTGAGCACAGGTGGCATCCTATCACAGTCCCACGCCGGAACTCTGAGCACAGGTGGCATCCTATCACAGTCCCACGCCGGAACTCTGAGCACAGGTGGCATCCTATCACAGTCCCTCGCTGGAACTCTGAGCACAGGTGGCATCCTATCACAGTTCCACGCTGGAACTCTGAGCACAGGTGGCATCCTATCACAGTCCCACGCTGGAACTCTGAGCTCAGGTGGCATCCTATCACAGTCCCACGCTGGAACTCTGAGCACAGGTGGCATCCTATCACAGTCTCACGCTGGAACTCTGAGCACAGGTGGCATCCTATCACATCTCTCACGCTGGAACTCTGAGCACAGGTGGCATCCTATCACATCTCACGCTGGAACTCTGAGCACAGGTGGCATCCTATCACAGTCTCACGCTGGAACTCTGAGCACAGGTGGCATCCTATCACAGTCCCACGCCGGAACTCTGAGCACAGGTGGCATCCTATCACAGTTCCACGCTGGAACTCTGAGCACAGGTGGCATCCTATCACAGTCCCACGCTGGAACTCTGAGCACAGGTGGCATCCTATCACAGTCCCACGCTGGAACTCTGAGCACAGGTGGCATCCTATCACATTCCCACGCTGGAACTCTGAGCTCAGATGGCATCCTATCACAGTCCCACGCTGGAACTCTGAGCACAGGTGGCATCCTATCACAGTCCCACGCTGGAACTCTGAGCTCAGGTGGCATCCTATCACAGTCCCACGCCGGAACTCTGAGCACAGGTGGCATCCTATCACAGTCCCACGCCGGAACTCTGAGCACAGGTGGCATCCTATCACAGTCCCACGCTGGAACTCTGAGCACAGGTGGCATCCTATCACAGTCTCACGCTGGAACTCTGAGCTCAGGTGGCATCCTATCACAGTCCCACGCCGGAACTCTGAGCACAGGTGGCATCCTATCACAGTCTCACGCTGGAACTCTGAGCACAGGTGGCATCCTATCACAGTCCCATGCTGGAACTCTGAGCACAGGTGGCATCCTATCACAGTCTCACGCTGGAACTCTGAGCACAGGTGGCATCCTATCACAGTCCCACGCTGGAACTCTGAGCTCAGGTGGCATCCTATCACAGTCCCATGCTGGAACTCTGAGCTCAGGTGGCATCCTATCACAGTCCCACGCTGGAACTCTGAGCACAGGTGGCATCCTATCACAGTCTCACGCTGGAACTCTGAGCTCAGGTGGCATCCTATCACAGTCCCACGCTGGAACTCTGAGCTCAGGTGGCATCCTATCACAGTCCCATGCTGGAACTCTGAGCTCAGGTGGCATCCTATCACAGTTCCACGCTGGAACTCTGAGCACAGGTGGCATCCTATCACAGTCCCACGCTGGAACTCTGAGCACAGGTGGCATCCTATCACAGTCTCACGCTGGAACTCTGAGCACAGGTGGCATCCTATCACAGTTCCACGCTGGAACTCTGAGCTCCTGAGAGTGACACGTTCTTTCACACGTCTGTAGAAACAGTCTGTTACAGTGTATCTGTTCACTGGTACCTGGAAACAGGAGCACGCTCTTTGTCCAGGCTGTGCTGTGGGGGCTGTGGGCTGGTCCACAGGAGCACTGCTGTGAAGACGCCTGGGGGGGGCGGCTGCCAGGAGCCGAGAGCGGGGTCCCGAGATGCAGACTCCTTTTTTCAAAGAGCCTCTCAGCTACTTTTAAAGGACTCCACAGGTTCTAAATAAGCGGAGTTTCCCAAACATTTTCTCTGCTCGCCTGCTTTAAAGTGGAAATGCAGCGCTCAACCAACCTAACTTTATTTAACAGACTGGGTCCTGGTCTGATCAATAATTATATACCAAACGTGAAAAATAGAAGCAAATAAAAGAAAAACGTTGCGAAGTTTGATGTTTTTAGGACAAGAGCGCCGCCATGTTGCAGTTCTCTAAGCTCTGACGTCACCGGGTTGGTTTCCCCTCTGACGTCACTTCAAATCAATAAAAATAAGCAGCTATGCTGCTGTACGATTAACAAGCTGGAGCATGTTTTAGAAGATTAATACGATGGAAAGCAAAGCTGGGGGGCCGGTCCAGCATCCAGATCCCTGTACCGATGCTTTCCAGCCATCACACCATGTGACTGAGGAGAGAGGAGGCGACGCCGGTCCTGGTGTTGGGAGGTCCACGTTGACCAGGTCACATCAGGAGGTCCACATGGACCAGGTCACATCAGGAGGACCAAGTGGACCAGATCACATCAGGAGGTCCACGTGGACCAGATCACATCAGGAGGTCCACATGGACCAGGTCAGATCAGGAGGTCCACATGGACCAGATCACATCAGGAGGTCCACATGGACCAGGTCACATCAGGAGGACCAAGTGGACCAGATCACATCAGGAGGTCCACGTTGACCAGGTCACATCAGGAGGTCCACATGGACCAGGTCACATCAGGAGGACCAAGTGGACCAGATCACATCAGGAGGTCCACGTGGACCAGATCACATCAGGAGGTCCACATGGACCAGGTCAGATCAGGAGGTCCACATGGACCAGATCACATCAGGAGGTCCACATGGACCAGGTCACATCAGGAGGTCCACATGGACCAGATCACATCAGGAGGTCCACATGGACCAGATCACATCAGGAGGTCCACATGGACCAGGTCACATCAGGAGGTCCAAGTGGACCAGATCACATCAGGAGGTCCACGTGGACTAGATCACATCAGGAGGTCCACATGGACCAGGTCACATCAGGAGGTCCACATGGACCAGATCACATCAGGAGGTCCACATGGACCAGGTCACATCAGGAGGTCCAAGTGGACCAGATCACATCAGGAGGTCCAAGTGGACCAGATCACATCAGGAGGTCCACATGGACCAGGTCACATCAGGAGGTCCACATGGACCAGATCACATCAGGAGGTCCACATGGACCAGATCACATCAGGAGGTCCACGTGGACCAGGTCACATCAGGAGGTCCACATGGACCAGATCACATCAGGAGGTCCACATGGACCAGGTCACATCAGGAGGTCCACATGGACCAGATCACATCAGGAGGTCCACATGGACCAGATCACATCAGGAGGTCCACATGGACCAGGTCACATCAGGAGGTCCAAGTGGACCAGATCACATCAGGAGGTCCACGTGGACCAGGTCACATCAGGAGGTCCACATGGACCAGGTCACATCAGGAGGACCACATGGACCAGATCACATCAGGAGGTCCACATGGACCAGGTCACATCAGGAGGTCCACATGGACCAGATCACATCAGGAGGTCCACATGGACCAGGTCACATCAGGAGGTCCACATGGACCAGATCACATCAGGAGGTCCACATGGACCAGGTCACATCAGGAGGTCCACGTGGACCAGGTCACATCAGGAGGTCCAAGTGGACCAGATCACATCAGGAGGTCCACGTGGACCAGATCACATCAGGAGGTCCACGTGGACCAGATCACATCAGGAGGTCCACATGGACCAGATCACATCAGGAGGTCCACATGGACCAGGTCACATCAGGAGGTCCACGTGGACCAGGTCACATCAGGAGGTCCACATGGACCAGATCACATCAGGAGGTCCACATGGACCAGATCACATCAGGAGGTCCACATGGACCAGGTCATGCGTGAAGGACTCTGTATAACAGTCTGGATTACACGTATGGATTATTGTACCGGGAGCTGAACATTTTGGAGGTGGTGCTGTTCCCGAAGGAAATCCGGGCGGAGAGACGGGAGCGTCCCGGAAAACAGCAGGTACGCTAACTAAGCTAATGGTAGTAACCAGCAGGTAGGCTAACTAAGGTAACGGTAGTAGCCAGCAGGTATGCTAACTAAGCTAATGGTAGTAACCAGCAGGTACGCTAACTAAGCTAACGGTAGTAACCAGCAGGTAGGCTAACTAAGCTAACGGTAGAAGCCAGCAGGTACGCTAACTAAGCTAACGGTAGTAACCAGCAGGTAGGCTAACTAAGCTAACGGTAGTAGCCAGCAGGTACGCTTACTATGCTAACGGTAGTAACCAGCAGGTAGGCTAACTAAGCTAACGGTAGTAACTGGTGGTTTAATGTAAAATAAAATAAATGCTATAGCGAGACGGGGATACGATGGGAAAGATGCAAAGCATCCAGGCTGCAGAATGATGGGGGCGGGCGGTGTTTGGCAGAACCGGACCCACCTCGGGGAACTGGGAGTCCCATGAGAAAGTTTTTATGACGTCATTTCACATCAACCTGCTGCAGAACTCTTCAGTTCATCATCAGGCTTTGGGGAGGATTCATGAGTGTTGCTGTTTGACGTGTGTTTAATAAGCGGCTCAAAGAGAAACAGAGGCGGAGAGCTACGTACTGATGCTGGTACATACTGATGCTGGTACGTTCTGATGTCGGTACAGACTGATGCTGGTACGTACTGATGCTGGTACGTACTGATGCTGGTACATACTGATGCTGGTACGTACTGATGCTGGTACGTTCTGATGCTGGTACATACTGATGCTGGTATGTACTGATGCTGGTACGTTCTGATGCTGGTACGTTCTGATGCTGGTACAAATTGATGCTGGTAGGTACTGATGCTGGTACGTTCTGATGCTGGTACAAATTGATGCTGGTAGGTACTGATGCTGGTACGTTCTGATGCTGGTACGTTCTGATGCTGGTACATACTGATGCTGGTACGTTCTGATGCTGGTACGTTCTGATGCTGGTATGTTCTGATGCTGGTACATACTGATGCTGGTACGTACTGATGCTGGTACGTACTGATGCTGGTACATACTGATGCTGGTACATACTGATGCTGGTACGTACTGATGCTGGTACGTTCTGATGCTGGTATGTACTGATGCTGGTACGTTCTGATGCTGGTACGTACTGATGCTGGTACGTACTGATGCTGGTATGTACTGATGCTGGTACAGACTGATGCTGGTACGTACTGATGCTGGTACAGACTGATGCTGGTATGCACTGATGCTGGTACGTTCTGATGCTGGTACGTTCTGATGCTGGTACGTTCTGATGCTGGTATGTACTGATGCTGGTACGTTCTGGATGCTGGTACGTACTGATGCTGGTACGTACTGATGCTGGTACGTACTGATGCTGGTATGTACTGATGCTGGTACAGACTGATGCTGGTACGTACTGATGCTGGTACAGACTGATGCTGGTACGTACTGATGCTGGTACAAACTGATGCTGGTACGTACTGATGCTGGTACGTACTGATGCTGGTATGTAATGATGCTGCAGACCGGCCAGTGAGTGGATGTTACCGGCGGTGATTTTTTTTTTCTTTTTACTTGTCCTGTCCAGCATCATAGCAGCAGAATGGAAATCTGATTGCTTTATTTTGTTGAACAGTTTTGCTTTACCAAACGGAGCTTTATGAATATAAGGCTCCACTTCATATCCTGTTTATTCATTTTATTTCTTTAATTAAACATTTGTCTATAACAGCATTCCATATCATACTGCTGGGCCTGACAAGGGAGAAATGAAAGTTAACAGAGGTAATGATAGAAAGTGAAACAGAGAGAAAGGAGTGAGGAAGAGGAAGAGAGAGAGGAGAGAGAGAGAAAACATGAATCCACTTCCACAGTTCACTGGTACATCTGTACAGCGATCCCTAAACAACATTCCAAGGTCTCTGTCGGAAAACAAAACAAGCAATCCCCTACAGGAGGACCTGCAGGTGGCTTAAATATCCTCAGATTATACAAACACATGCAGAACTACGCAGAGAAGAGGTACAACCTAGTCAGCGCAATGGGAAGCAGTGTCACAGCATCATCATCATGATAAAGGGTCTCCATGGTGATACAGTCATGCAGATGCAGCCTCGTCTCTGCAAGGAGGAGGAAGCCCGCAAGGCTCACGACCCAGGCCCCCAGCAGCCACCCAGAGGCCCAGATCCCAGCAACCCCCCCCCCCCCCAAAGAGCAGACATGCATCCCCCAAAGGGCGGCAAAAGGCGGCCCCAGCCGGAGCCCCCCGCGGTCTGGGGGCCCAGGCCCCAGCGGACCAAGACCAGCAGCTGCCGACCCCACCAGGTGCCGGGCGCCCCCCGGAGCGGAGACAGCGCCGGGCCCAGGGCCCAAGCGCCCAGGAGCAGACCCCCCCCACCTGACCCAGGCGGCCCAACCCAAACCCAGGAGGACCGGACCCCCCCCCAGACGACACCCCCCCAGGGCAGGCCAGCCCCCACCCCAACGTCCCTGCCCCACACACCTGACACCAGGGCGCCACCACCTCTACCACCCCCCTGCCCGGCCACCACGCTTTTTTTTTGTTTTGTTTTTTTTTTTTGTTTTGTTTTTTTTGTTTGTTTTTTTTTACTTGTTTTTTTTTAACTTGTCCTGTCCAGCATCGAAGCAAGCAGAATGGAAATCTGATTGCTTTATTCTGTTGAACAGTTTTGCTTTATCAAGCGGAGCTTTATGAATATAAGGCTCCACTTGATATCATGTTTATTCATTTTATTTCTTTATTTAAACATTTGTCTATTACACCATTCCATTTCATACTGCTGGGCCTGACAAGGGAAAATGAAAGTTAACAGAGGTAATGATAGAGAGTGAAACAGAGAGAGAGGAGTAAGGAAGAGGAAGAGAGAGAGGAGAGAAAACATGAATCCACTTACACAGTTCACTGGTACATCTGTACCGCGATCCCTAAACAACCAAGGTCTCTGTTGGAAAACAAAACAAGCAATCCCCTACAGGAGGACCTGCAGGTGGCTTAAATATCCTCAGATCATACAAACACACGCAGAACTACGCAGAGAAGAGGTACAACCTAGTCAGCGCAATGGGAAGTAGAGAAGAGGTACAACCTAGTCATCGCAATGGGAAGTAGAGAAGAGGTACAACCTAGTCATCGCAATGGGAAGTAGTGTCACAGTGTCAACATGCATAATAAAGGGTCTCCATGGTGATACAGACATGCAGATGCAGCCCCGTCTCTGCAAGGAGGAGGAAGCCTGCAAGGCTCACGACCCAGGCCCCCAGCAGCCACCCAGAGGCCCAGATCCCAGCTACCCCCCCCCCAAAGAGCAGACATGCATCCCCCGAAGGGCGGCAAAAGGCGGCCCCAGCCGGAGCCCCTGCAGTCTGGAGGCCCAGGCCCCAGCGGACCAGGACCAGCAGCTGCCGACCCCACCGGGCGCCGGGCGTCCCCCGGAGCGGAGACAGCGCCGGGCCCAGGGCCCAAGCGCCCAGGAGCAGCCACCCCCCCCCCCGGACCCGGGCGGCCCAACCGAAACCCAGGAGGACCGGACCCCCAGACGACATCCCCCCAGGGCAGGCCAGCCCCCACCCCAAAGTCCCTGCCCCATACACCTGACACCAGGGCGCCACCACCTCTACCACCCCCTACCCCGCCACCACGCTCGCACACACACTCCCCACACACCTACCCCAACACTAGGGCTGAAAGATATACCGTCGCCGCCCCCACATCGAGACACAGGCACCCAAGACATCAATACCGCAAGAGCAACCACATACAGGATACAGACCCCCCCCTGCGCCCGCCCCGCACAAAAAGCCCCGGAAGCCACAAACAAAACCACACCCCCCCACCAAAGCGCCCCGACCCCCAACCAACCCGCAGCCACACCGCACCACACCGACACCAAGATGCCCAGCACGAATACCGAGATACGAACCTCCGCCCCACACCGCCCAGCCCTACCCAACACCTCCATGTACCCCCCCCACACACACATACACCCACCCACTCCGCTCTCCGACCTTACATACCCACACTCACTCCCTCTCTCCACCCCCAACACTCTCCCTCCCTCTACCGTCCACACCTACCCCCACCTCCTCATACCCTCTAACACACACATGCACTCCCCCCACATAACTGCACCAACCCCTCCCCACCCCCCCACACATACGCCCCCACCTCCCTATACCCCCAATACCCCATACAGTCCCCCCTTACATGTCCAGCCCCGCCCATCCCTCTGACCTATCACACTCCCGCCCTTCCTTCCTTCAGCCCCTCATGACCATCCCTAATAGACACTCACGAGCATGCCACTCCTTCCTCCATCCCCCTTTCCTCCAACCACTTACCCACATCTCCTCCCTCTTCCAGCCCAAGTTCCTCCCTCCCACATTTCCTCTTTCACACTCTCATTCATTATTCTCACATACCCACCTCTCTCTTGCCCATGCCCTCGTGCCTCCTGAGTGGTAGCTCGGGCCGGGGAAGGAGCCGCGAGCTCCAAGCCCCCAACACGTCCCCCCCCCACCACCACCCCCATCCCCCACCCCCGGACGCAGCAGGCCAGGCACCCCCCAGGCCAGCAGATCCCCCGCAATGCAGCCAGCCTTAACCACTGGCGCGTGAAGTAGCCACTGTCCCCCCCCCCCCCCCCCCCCAGTAGCGCCCGGGAGACTGGGGTATGAAAGGACCCTGCCCCCCCCCCCCACCCCCCGCTCATGACTGTGTGTGTAAGATGTGTGTTGTTTGCAGTTAAAACTAAGGGGCAGTGCCAAGTCATGCCGGGAGTGGGGTCGCGTAGGGGGCATGACCCCCCAACCGGCCCCTCCCTCCTTCCACACACTATATGGCCCGCCCCTCAGAAGTGGTTGTGAGCTGTTGTTATTTTATGTGTTTAGGTGTCTAAGTGTGGTTAAAACTGCCGGCGGTGATTTTAAAACACTCAGAGCAGCTGCAGGCTTTCGTCTGAGGATCTCTGGCTACCAGACTCCAAGTCTCCTGATCAGTTTCCTCATTTTCTCTAGAAAATTCTCACCTTATGATCTGGAGTCAGAGAGGTTCCAGCAGCAGCAGGACCGGTTTCTGGTTCACATGGAGGTTGTTAACTGTTCTGTCTTCAGCTTAAACTTTGGAAAACTTGCTTTCAGACCAGGAGGATACAGTAGTGGTTCCCCTTTTGTCTGTTCTTCTCCTTTGGATCACCAGTCTCCATCATTCAGCTGTTATCTTTATAATTGTGGACCGGACCAGAGGACTCTCATTCAGGACTGCAGGACTAACCAACCCGGTGACGTCAGAGCTTAGAGTTCTGCAAGATGGCGACGCCCTTGTCCTAAAAACATCAAACTTCGCAACGTTTTTCTTTTATATGCTTCTATTTTTCACGTTTGATATGTAATTATTGATCAGACAAGGACTCAGTCTATTAAATAAAGTTAGGTTGGTTGAGTGTTGCATTTCCACTTTAAAAGCTCTTTTCCTGGGTTCTGGTAATGGCGGCTTGCTGAGAGCACGTACTCGCTTCGGCTCCGCTACCTTTCTGCAAAACCTCGGTCAAAAACTCGCTATATGAGATACTGGATGACATCTGAAGTCAGTTGTGATGCCTCTCTCGCAAAGGAAAACAAATAAAAACACCAGCAAGCCGTTTCAGTCGAAGTTGCCCGACTTCACTTCTAAGGTGAGCGCTGAAGCTAGCTGTAACAGTAGCGAAGCTAACACAAGCACATGTGAAGCAATGGAGAGGGAAGGCGGCGAGCCAAATGAGAGAGAAAAGATGACTGAATCAGGCTCAGACGCAATACTGGCTGCGATTGCAAGCTTGAAGTCTGATTTTTCTTCTAAACTAGATGGGATTTTGTCAGCAAAAGATAATGTGAAGAAAGATGTTAATGAGTGTGCCGAGCGGGTTGGTGAGGCGGAGATATACTATATACTGAGATATACTTGCGAGTAGTTTGAGTAGGCCTTAGGCCTGAGATATACTTGCTGTTGGCGACGCGTCCGCGTACGCATCATGGCGCCCACGCGTTCCCAGCGTACCTACGGCACGTAGGTCGCTCGCGTTGACGCGAGGTAACGTGCCGCATGCGCGTGGTGCAATATTGACTTGAACGCTAGAGGTGCTCGTGCGTACAAAAAGCGTGAACACGAGGTCAGAGGTAAACACTGGCGAACACAATGGCGTCGGCGAGTAGTTTTGAAGAGCGTCTCTCGGACCTGGTCCGAAACTACAGACACTTATATGATATTTCCTCCCCGTTGCTGGCGACGAGACCTCTTTGTCTTTCGCAGTAGCAAAAGTAAAATGATCGTTTCTTCTTCGAGAGCAATAACATTGTCTATTTTCCACATACACCTGGGTCGTTCACGTATGCCCCGGAAAAACAATCTGACCGGCAGACTGACCTTTTTACATTCTCATGAAGTGCTGTGTACTCCTCCTAGCGGTGGCCTCCGGTATTGAGCGTTTCGGCCGCGATATGCTGCAGCAAGTATATTCACAGACGACGCAGACCGCTTGCGTGAACGTTTGCATCCACAGCAAGTATATCCCAGGCCTTACGCACCGCTCTGACGCTGGAGAGAGCGCATCGGGTCGGTCAGAAGAATACATCCAACGCCGCTGCACCAAGGACTCTTATCATGAAGTTTTTAAATTACAAGGAAAAAACGACCGTGATAAGAGCTGCCAGGGCAAAGGGACAGATTCTATTCAAGAATCACCCGGTGAGACTTTATGAAGACCTCGCAGCCGGTGTGCACAAAAAACAGAAAGAGTTCGACGGCGCAAGACAACAGCTGCGTGCCATGGGGATCCGATACGGCATGATTCCTCCCGCACGGCTACTGGTGACTCACAATGGTCAGTCTCGCATCTTTACTCAGCCAGCTGAGGCAGAGAACTTTGTAAGAAGTTTGAAAGCAGAAAGTGGATCTGGGTGAGATCGTGTGAATATGGTCACATTGTAGTGTATTGATATGGATGGATAACCTCTGAGCTCCAAGTTAAGTATTTAAAAAGAGAGAGAGAAATAACATGCAGTAGTTTGTTTAATCTATAGAGCGGGTTTCATATGTAGCGGGGCGGGGTGAAGGGGGGAAAGTATTAAGGCACAGTCGGTTGATCCTCACTTTGGTGTGGAACAGCCTTTAGCTGTTAGATAGGTTCCAGTACACAAGAGGGGGAGGGGGTGGGCAACAAGCTTTTAAGTTAAGGGTTTATTGTTCAGTGTTCACTTTTATGGATGCCGTTTTTACCATCCAGGTTTTCTTTGTTTCTCTGTCTTTAAATAATTTGACTGTACAAGGAAGCTCATTCAGTGTTATATGCTATGTATGGTGGATTAAGAATTAAAATGTCTTCTTGGAACTGCAGAGGACTGCAAAAACTGGGAAAAGTAAAACAGGTAATGACTAGGTTAAAATCTATGCACTCTGATATCATATTTTTTCAGGAAACCCATCTACTATCTAGTCAAGAGGAGAAAATTAGGAGGAGGTGGCCGGGCAGCATATACTCATCACCCTTTACTTCTCAGGCAAGAGGGGTCATGATTTTGATTCATAAATCCATACCATTTCATGTGACATGGGTTATTAAGGACAAAACTGGGAGGTTCATCATTTTGCAGGGCACACTTATTACAGAAAAGATAAACTTGATCAATATTTATGCTCCGAACATAGATAATCCAAACTTTTTTCATAATCTCTTTCTTACAATTTCATCTCTGCCTGGTAGCTATATTCTAGTTGGGGATTTTAACTGCACATTAAACCCAGAGCTGGATAGAAGTTCAGGTATTGATAACTCCCATTCTAAAAGTAGACAAACAATTCAATACTTTATCAAGGAACTTAATTTGATGGATGTTTGGAGGGATATGAATCCCAAAGGTTTAAAATACTCCTGTTATTCAACATAAATCATATTCACGTATTGACTTTTTTTTTTTATTTCATCTAGTTTGAGACATAAAATAAAAGACTGTTACTATGATAACATCTTAATATCGGACCATGCACCAAATTCAATTATATATGAAGATATAAAACTTAAGAGAGACCTTCCTAGATGGAAATCTAAACAAAAATGGCTCCTAGACTCAGAATTTGTGTCTTTCATAGATAATCAAATTTATATCTTTTTTTAATCCAATACAGATGAAACACCGCCCTCTTCAAGGTTGGAAGCCTTTAAGGCTTACATAAGAGGTCAGATAATTAGCTTTACAAGCTATAAAACAAAACAAACTCATCAGAAAACAAAAGAAATGGAAGCAGAGATTGAACTGCTTGAAAGAGAGCATTATCAAACACTATGTCCAAACACCCATCAAAAACTTCTGCTATTAAGAACACTATATAATGAATCTTCTGCCTCTAGAGCAGCTTCACATGTCCTGCGTCTTAAGCAGGCATTTTACGATCAAGGGGAAAAGCCCGGGAAACTATTAGCCTGGCGCCTTCGACAATTACAAAATGAGAAAAATATTACCTCAGTTGAAAATAGTGATGGACAAACTATTGTTGATCCTTTAGAAATCAATGAAACTTTTAAAGTCTTTTTTGAAAAATTGTACAACTCAGATATAACACATATTGAACCAGAACAAAACTTTTTCTTAGATACCCTCCAGATGATGAATATCCCAGAATCATTAAGTGCAGATCTTGGTACAGCTATAACTAAGGAGGAAATATCTGTAGCAATAGATCACTTGAAAACTGGTAAATCCCCCGGCCCCGATGGACTGCCGACAGAAATTTATAAAAAATTTAAAGCTAAATTACTAACCCCCCTTTTTGATATGTTCTCGTATTCATTTGAAAAAGGAATTCTTCCTTCTTCGTTAAGAGGAGCCCTGATAACTTTACTCCCTAAACCTGGCAAACCTTGTAATAAATGTGAAAATCTCAGACCAATAAGCCTTCTTAATGTGGATCTAAAGATACTTAGCAAAATTTTGGCTCGATGACTGGAGAGAATATTACCCAACATAATTTCCTCTGATCAAAATGGGTTTATTGCCAGTAGACAGAGATTTCATAATGTGAGACGTGTGATGAATGTTCTTTACAGTATGGAAGAAAAACCAGATACTGCTTTGCTATCATTGGATGCCGAAAAGGCCTTTGATAGAGTTGAATGGTCCTATTTATTTGAAATATTAAAAAGATTTGGCTGTGGGGATAATTTCTGTCGGTGGGTTAAACTCCTATATAATGAACCTTATGCTGAAATCTTAACAAATGGAGTTATATCAAAACCATTTAAAATTAAGCGTGGATGTAGGCAAGGGTGCCCTTTGTCCCCCTTATTATTTATTCTAGCGATTGAACCGTTTGCCATCGCAGTGCGGTCCCATGAAAACATAACCGGTTTGTCAGTAGGTCAACAAGAACACAAAATAGCTTTATTTGCCGATGACGTCATTCTTTTTTTGGAAAAACTGAAAAACTCTATTCCAGCCTTGTTAGATCTAATAAACACATTCGGAAGGATATCAGGTTATAAAGTAAATAAAGAAAAATTTTCATTATTATTACTTTATTCAAAAGAAAGAAATAGTGCCAGAAACTCTTTCCAATTTAAAAAAGTAGATTGTTTTACATATTTGGGGATTAGAATAGTACCATGTATAAAGGACATTGTTGGGGTAAACTACACCCCCACGATGGACTCAATTACTTCCTCTATAGAACGATGGAACTCCTTACCCTTGTCACTTGTAGCAAGAATCAATGTTCTTAAATTAAATGTAATGCCCAAACTTCTGTATTTGTTTCAAAACATCCCATTGCCACCTCCTATGAATTTATTCTCACTTCTTAAGAAAATTTTTGTACGTTTTTTGTGGAATAACAGACGATCGAGGCTCCGTTTATCACTCTTGTATCTACCATACGATAGAGGAGGCCTCAGGTGTCCCAATCCACTCTGGTACTATTGGGCAGCTCAGTTGAGAACTATGACGTATTATTTTACAGATAAGCCCTGCCCACCTTGGGTGAACATTGAAAACGTTTCAGTTTCTCTCCCTTTCCCCCCGTACATATACTCAGCAAAAGTTAAAACACTAAAAAAAAAAGACAAAGAATCCTATAGTTAGAAATATGATCATAATCTGGTATCAGGTTAGGAAGTATTTAGGTGAAACCTCCTCTTTGTCCCACTTCAGCCCGATATGGGGTAACCATTTTTTTCCTCCAGGCAGAGTAGACCCTGGTTTTAGAAAATGGGCCGAAAACGGTTTATAGGCAATGGGGAACCTCATGGGATCGGGGGGGGGGGGAGGTCTGATGTCATTTGAGGAGCTGGTCGCCAGGTTCAATATTCCGATTAAACATCATTTTAAATATTTACAGGTAAGAAACTTTATTAGAACCTCTCAAAATCAGTGCATATTAATTCCCCCGTTGTCCACTTTGGAGATTGGAATGCAAAGTGATTGCTTTGGAAAGGGAATTATTTCAAAATTATATCATGTGTTAGCAGAGGGCTCCTCCGAGTCTTCCTTGCTGAAACTTAATGCATGGAGGGAAGATTTACAAGAAGACTTGTCCCCCGAGGAATGGGAAAAAGCATGCGCTGAAGCACAGACACAAACTACTAATACACGCCTTAAAGTACTGCAATATAACTGGCTAATGAGGACATATGTGACACCAGAAAAGCTTAATAAGTATAATGGTGCCATTCCAGACTTACGTATCAGATGTGGAAAGGAGAAGGGAACATTCTTCCACTGTGTCTGGAAATGTAATAAAGTTCAGCAGTTTTGGTGTGAAATTAAACAAGCTTTAGAAACTATATAAGTATAAAAATAGCTCTTGACCCTAAACATTTATTTTTGGTTTATATCCTCATAGAGATATGTCTAGAAAAATAATCACTGCTCTAGACTTATGTTTACTGCTTGCAAAAAGAGTCATAGCACTGTCATGGAAGAGTCCTAGTAAACCAAAATGTATTAAATGGATCCTGAAATGTCCACAACTTTACCTATGGAAAAGATTACTTACATTATAAAGGGAAAAGCATCACTATTTCAAAATGTTTGGGGTCCCTTTATGGAGGATATGAAGAGTGTAGATTTAGGGGGTGTGGGGAGGGGAAACGGATGAGGCGTAGTTATTAGTGATCCTCTGCAGTGTCCTAAAACAATTTCCTTTAAAAAAAAAAAAAAATGTATACTCAATTTTCTTGCTGTTTGAATTTTACTTTTAAGTTTGCACTTGTGAACCATGCACAACAGTGAAATCATTTGGGCTATCCTTTGAAAATTTGAAAAAAGAGAAACTTTAGTTGTTGGTCAGATTGTTGTTGCTGTTTTGTTTGTTTGTTGTTTTTCTTTTTTTTAACTAAATGCTGCTCTGTCCCACACCTGACTACAAAGAAAGATGGTTCAATGTTGGACATCAATTTAGTTGCACTCAATACTTTGTTTGTTGTGAGAATGCTTGTTTCTGTATATCACTGAAAGTATTGAAAAGCAATAAAAAATAATGTTGGGAAAAAAAAAAAAGCTCTTTTCCTGAGCAGCTGGAATCTGCAGTCCTTCAGGTTTCTGTGGCGTTCCTGCGGTTTTACTTCGGTGGGGGGACGGGCTGAGTTCCAGCAGGATCTGATCATCTTCAGCTCTAATAAAGACGAGATTATGAAGAAATGTTTTGTACATCTGCTGAAAAGACGTGAAAGCTCATGAAGTGGGTGTGAGCTGCGGGTCCTTCCAGGATGGACCTGCTGCCCTCTGTCTGCTCTGCAGCGCCAGTGCAGCTCCTCTTCTGCCACGCTGGTTTGTCCTGAGGACATTTAAAGGCTTCTGATTGGATAAGCAGGCAAAGCCACATATGAAAACCGCTGTTCAAAACAAAACAACGACGTCTTTTCTTCTTTCTGACCACAAAAAGCTCATTTTCCACTGGCAGTAATCAAGGGCGTAACTTTGGGTCCATCATTGGGGGGGTCGGATTCTTTGCCTGTTTATTTAGTTATTTAATTATTTGCATTTGTAAAACAAGTCAGGGTAATTTGGTGTCTGTATAAGAGATACATTATATTGTGATACTTTTCCTTTTTCCTTTTGGATAAATAGTAAACTTAGTTATTTACTTTTCACCGCTATAATCAGCCCCATTACAGGACAGTGAACAGAGATATATTATACATACTGCTGGCCGATGTAGTTTCTTACTTTTATGCAATTAAAACTTGAATTGTAAAATCTGTGAAACTTTCCTATGAAGTCAAAACACATCAAAGACATCCATGCAGAAGAGCATTAAACAGCTTCTAGAACAAACATGTTTTGCATTACTTATCTTTTAACATTTATTAAATATATAAATATGATACAAGGTTCCATAAGTTCTCACTGAGACCCAAATTATGTTCATGTTGTGAAGTCAAAATAATAAAAAAGTAACGATAATAATCCATTGAGCTGCCCTTTACATCATGGGATCTTAAAGGGCTAAATTTTCAAGTGCCAACATGTGTTTTGGGGGTGTGAGAATGACGGCCAGTGACCCCCTTTGTGCTGAAATAGAGATGTGGTAACGTGGCATCAAATGTACTGTAGCTACAAGTAGCCTATAATAATCTAATATTCATTAATACATTCAATTTCAAAACAAGCTCAGAATGCATGAACAACCTTAAAGTGCAGAGTGTTCATGCACCTGTAACAGGTAACCTCCCCATTACTGACACATGATATAATAACTAATTAATTATCATAATTAATAAACCAAATAATCATATGACAACTGAACGCTGTGAAGTCACGTCGCATTTCTAAAGTTCATACAGAAGTAAATCACGCGCATCACAGATAGTGAGGACTGGTGCTGGATGAAAGTGATACAGTGAAGAACGCCCGAAACGTCACAGCATTAAAAAAACAAACAAACAAGCAAACAACAACTTTGGGAGCTTTTTGTGGGGTGTGGATTTCTTCTCCATCTGCATTTCTAAACTTCAGCATGGATCATGTACTGATCCAGTTTACATCCATGAGCACGCGACCAGGAGAGGAAGGCGATCAAAACGGTGAAACTTGCAACTTCGAAGTTGTGCTGCGTTCAGAGACAGCTGGGAAATAACAGTCTTAGCATCAGCCTAACAGGGATAACTACCATGTGGGCTTTGTTAGAAAGTCAATAATGAAATCAATATTCCAAAAAAAAACTTTGGGGAGCTTCAGTTCTTCTAAAATACACCTGACCACATCCTGGTCTCTGGTAGAGAAAAGCCTCACACTTGTGTGTGTCTGCTTTTAAGTGGTTACTGTGTTTTCCGACGTGCGCTCTGTCCGCGCGCTGATGGAGTGCACAGATGAAGACGCACATGTGCGTGTATTTACCTCTCATGTGCGTGTATTTACCCCTCATGTGTGTGTATTTACCCCTCATGTGCGTGTATTTACCTCTCATGTGCGTGTATTTACCTCTCATGTGCGTGTATTTACCTCTCATGTGCGTGTATTTACCTCTCATGTGCGTGTATTTACCTCTCATGTGCGTGTATTTACCTCTCATGTGCGTGTATTTACCTCTCATGTGCGTGTATTTACCTGTCTTTGGTCGATCATCATTGAATCATGTCGTCTGTCCACCTTTTCTTCTTTACATTCCTGTTGGTCTTCTGTTTCCCTCCATCCATCAAACACAGCAATAAGATAGAAAGCGGCTGGTATGGGTAATACCAAATACACGGCGGGGGAAGAGGGAGGGGGGTGCGTTACAATACCAGATGATTAAGTGCTGTTGTTTTGCTAGAAAATATTGTAGCTAATAAAAAGAATAAACAATTTGTTCATAAAAGATCAGTAATGTTATTATTAAATCCGACTTGTGTTATTTTTTAGGGGGGTTATATCACCTGGGTCTGATTATCGGGGGGGTCAAACCCCCCCTATCCCCCGTGGAAATTACGCCATTGGCAGTAATGACAGAGATGCAGCTCGTTCCCACAGGAGGTCGTCCGAAAACATCCAGGCGGGGCTGGAGGGAGACGACGCCCAGAGAAGGTCGCCATGACGACAGAGATGTTCGGGACAGGAAATCCACTGACTGTGTTTTGTGTACCACATGGTTTGTAAACCATAAACTATAAACTCTGAGTACTTGTACGTGTAATACACGGCTTGCTAACCACACCAATCCTATGCAGACAACTTATTAAAGGGGAAGTTCGTTTTTTCCAACATGGACCTCTTTTCCAGCATGAATCCGTTCGTTTCCTCATCCAGACAGTTTTGGTGGAACTTGAATTCCTTCAGCAGATATTTAGATCCTCCAGATCAGCGTATGTCCCATATGATGGCAGTGATGCTGCAACCATGTGCAGCCTCTAAATAATCATTATCTGCCACAAACTCCTTCATCTCACCAACGTTTGTTACCAAACATTCGTCGGACCCCCCATGAGCTCCAAGCAGCTTTGAGTTGCTTATTTGTGGTGATTCGTCCTTATTTACAGACATTTACTTGCTATGATGTCGAATAACAATGACATCATCAAAGCTGCTGCTGTAAAAACGTCTAAATAAGAACGGATCACCACAAAGAAAGACACTTCAAGCTGCTTGGAGCTCACAGGGGAACAAATGAATGAATGAATGAATGAATGAATGAATGAACTAATGAAAAGATTCATTAATGAATGAACAATCGAACAAATGACTGACTGAACAGAAGAATGCTTGAACGAATAAATGAATGACTGAAGTAATGAATGACTGAATGAATGACTGAATGAAAGAATGAATGACTGAATGAAAGAATGAATGAATGAATGAATGAATGAATGAACGAATAAATGAATGACTGAAGTAATGAATGAATGAATGAACGAATAAATGAATGAACTAAAGAATGAATGAATGAACAAATGAATAAAAGGAATGAACAAACAAATGAATGAAAGGAATGAACAAACAAAGGAATGAAGGAATGAATGAACTAATGAATAGATGAATAAATTAATGAACGATCGAACAAACGACTGACTGAATGAATGAATAAATGAAAGACTGGACGAAAGAATGAATGAACTAACAAGCAAATAAATGAACTGATGAATGAACAAATAACCAGATGAATAAATGATCAAACAAAAATGAATAAATGAATGATCTAATGAATGAACAAATGAATAGATAAATCAATCAATGAACGATCGAACAAATGACTGAACGAATGAATGAAAGAAATGAATGAACAAATAAATGGTGAAATGAATGAACCAATGAATGAAAAGAACGAATGAATGAATGAATAAGTGACAAATGAACTAATAAATAAAAAAATGAAAAGATTTATTAATGAATGAACAATCAAACAAATGACTGAATGAATTAATGCACTAATGAATGACTGAAGGAATGTAAGAACAAAGGAATGAATGAATGAACAAAATAATTACTGAACAAAAGAATGAATGAATGAACGAAAGCATTAATGAATGAAAGAACGAAAGAAGAAATGAATGAACGAATGAATGAATTAGTGACTGAATGAACGAATAAATGAACAAATGAAAAGATTCATTCATGAATGAACAATCAAACAAATGACTGAATGAATGAACGAATGAATGAATGAATGAATGAATGAATGAATGAATGAATGAATGAATGAATGAACCCCCTTCTCGGCTGGGGAGGGGGTTCGAACAATTCCAACAGTTCCTTCCTGTGTGGAGTTTGCATGTTCTCCCGTGTATGCGTGGGTTCTCTCCGGGTTCTCCGGCTTCCTCCCACATCCAAAGACATGCATGTTAGGTTAACTGATCACTCTAAATTGTCCCTATGAGTGAATGTGTGTGAATGGTTGTCTGTCTGTCTGTGTTGGTCCTGCGACAGACTGTCCACCTGTCCAGGTGAACCTGCCTCTCACCTGATAATAGCTGGGATAGACTCCAGCAGCCCCCGCAACCCTGAACTGGATAAGCGGTACAGAAAATGAATGAATGAATGAATGAATGAATGAATGAATGATTGAATGAATGAATGAACGAAAGAATGAATAAATGAACGTATAAATGAATGACTGAAGGAATGTATGAACAAAAAAATGAATGAATGAACAAAAGAATTAATGAACAAAAGAATAAATGAATGAACGAATAAATGAATGAATGAATGAACAAAAGAATGAATGAAAGAAAGAACGAATGAATTAAAGAATGTATGATCAAACAAACAATTGACTGAACGAATGAATGTCAGGATTGAACGAACAAACGTATGAAAGAATGAATGAATGGATGAATGCATGAAAGAACGAAAGAATTAACGAATGAATGAAAGAACGAATGAGGTAATAGACGAATGAATGAATGAAGGATCGAACAAACGACTGAACGAATGAATGAATGAAAGACTGAACAATGGATGAACAAATGAATGAATGAGTGAACGAATTAATGAATAGATGAATGAATGAAAGAACAAATGAATGAATGAACTAATAAATGGACAAATGATTAGATGAATTAATGAATGAACGATCAAACAAACGACTGACTGAAAGAATGAATGAAAGGAATGAACGAACAAATGTATGAAAGAATGAATGAATGGATGAATGCATGAAAGAACAAAAGAATTAAGGAATGAATGAATGACCGAAGGAATGTATGAACAAAAGAATGAATGAATGAACGAATTAATGAATAGATGAATGAACTAAAGAATAGATGAATGAATGAAAGAACAAATAAATGAATGAGCTAATGAATGGACAAATGAATTGATGAATTAATGAATGAGTGATCAAACTAACGACTGACTGAAAGAATGAATGAAAGGAATGAACGAACGAATGAATAAAAGAATGAACAAATGAATGAAAGAAAATGAAAGAATTAGTGAACGAACGAATGAATGAACAAACTAAAGAATGAATGAATGAATGAAAAAAGAGGTTTAATTGGCCACAGCCAATTAAGATATTAATACATATTATAATCATAATATTCTTAATATAAAAATATTCCCAGTTCACACTTAATATCAAAGTACAAATATTTCTTACTTAAACAGTATTATTACCAAAAATAATATTAGAATGTGGATATTTGCAGCAGAACACTGCCCTTCTCTGCAAAAACGGACACATTACATGACCTGCGGCCCCTCTTACAGCCTGCAGGGTTCTGTTACATGATGACACTTCCCTACGACTCCTTTCCAACGCTCAGTCTGGATCTATCGCGGGTTTGCAGTCGTCTCTGCAGCTCATGGTGTCACAAAGCCCCGGTGAACATTTGTGTTGTTTTAGGCGGTGAGCTAAGTTCCTGCGTTTACACAACCACAGTTGCTTCAGGTATTGTCACACTTCCCAAAAACAACGCAGGAGAAACAGAACACGAGTCTGTGCCAACAGCCCTGCAGCCATGATGGAGGCGTTCTCTCACCATTTTCCATGTTCCTCTGGAATTCCCTTCTGTGAATCTGTGAGGTGGACTCTCTGAATCTGGGGGATATTCCATGTCTGTCATAACTAGTCCTAACCATCAGGACTGTGGGTCACTGCACAGGGCCATCAGCTATAATTACAGAGGCTATGCTGACAAACTGATGGTCCACCTTGAAAAAGAAGTTTTTATTTATTTAACACTCTTCAAGTACAGACAGCATCAAACACCCAGATTGGTCTACAACATTTACAATCCAAAGAGACATTTTTGCCTTCAACAGTACCAGACCTCCCCGTTCCTGTCTCTTGGGTGTATTACGGTACCAGACCTTCGCGTTCCTGTCTCTTGTGTGTATTACGGTTCCAGACCTCCGCGTTGCTGTCTCTTGGGTGTATTACGGTACCAGGCCTCCGCGTTCCTGTCTCTTGGGTGTATTACGGTACCAGGCCTCCGCGTTCCTGTCTCTTGGGTGTATTACGGTACCAGACCTCCGCGTTCCTGTCTCTTGTGTGTATTACGGTACCAGACCTCCGCGTTGCTCTCTCTTGGGTGTATTACGGTACCAGGCCTCCGCGTTGCTGTCTCTTGGGTGTATTACGGTACCAGACCTCCGCGTTCCTGTCTCTTGTGTGTATTACGGTACCAGGCCTCCGCGTTCCTGTCTCTTGGGTGTATTACGGTACCAGGCCTCCGCGTTCCTGTCTCTTGGGTGTATTACGGTACCAGACCTCCGCGTTCCTGTCTCTTGGGTGTATTACGGTACCAGACCTCCGCGTTCCTGTCTCTTGTGTGTATTACGGTACCAGACCTCCGCGTTCCTGTCTCTTGGGTGTATTACGGTACCAGACCTCCGCGTTAGGCTCCTCCCCCTCGGTCCTACAGCTGTGCCTCCACAGAGAAGCAGCACTCCTCGGACTGACCTCCTGTAGCTGTGACGGGCCGGACACACACTTTACAGGTGGGTATCACCAACCGCGACCGTGTGGGTGTGTTCGGTCGGTGTGTCGCTGTCTCGCGCTGCGCTAGCGGCGAACAACAGCTGGTTTGCGGTTAAAGTAGCCGCTGTTAGCTCGCAGACAGAAGTTGCGCGAGCTGGGGCGGTAACGTGAGAGTTTTTATGTTCCTGCTGTCATTTAGACCGACGTCCAAACATGGATATAACCTGAGGATAGTCCGGGTTAGACCCGGACCCGGGTTAGACTGACTCTGGGGGAGGACCGGCTTAATGTGACTGCAGATGATGATGATGATGAAGGTGCATACCTGCAGATGATGATGAAGATGTCTGCACATGTCTGAGTGACGTGAACTGAGCTGTGATATCCTGCAGGAGCGCAACGGTGATGGAGGATTTATAAATAGATTATGCAACTTCAACCTCAGGATTCCTAACCTTCTCCTGAACGCACCATGGCAGTGCGCAGACTCCGTGGTGGTGGTGGTGTGTTTGTGTGTGTGTGTGTGTGTGTGTGTGTGTGGGGGGGGGGGGTCAGCTAGGGCACTGGCTGGATGTGGTCACCTGCAGAAACATGACAACAGAAGCAGAACCATGACTCAGCAGAAAGAGCTCCATGTTCAGCATTAGGAGAAGATGCTGGATGTCACCATTCTCCTCTGAGTCTGTGTGACGTCATAACTCAAGGAAGGCTTGCACTGCTATGACATCACAAGTCCACACACAGTCGTACTCCAAGTCATTCACACCCTCCAATTAGAGAAGGAAAACGTGAGCGGTGGGTGGAATAAGCTGTAGCTGACTAGATCAGGGCCGTGCCTTTAATGGAACTGTGACGTCAGTCCGTCTCCAAACCCCGATAATCCAGTTTAAACTGGGTTTTTGCCATTTTTCTTCACAGAATTGCTGCAAGTTATTCTTAAGTTTAAGTTAATTTCAGAGGCTTCATCCAGGCTTTTGTTGTCATCAGCAAAAATGTTCCAGCATTGCACCAAAGCATGCCGAAGCTTATTTTGGGATATTTTTTATATAAATAAGAATATTTTTTAAATCTTCAAACACAGAGAAACTGCAGAAAAGCTGCATACATTTGGGTTTTATACATTTTTTTGCATTTATTTAATGCTCAAAGTATATTTATTTGATTCATTTGTTCCGTACTCTGCAGACCAGCTGTGTGGCTGCATATTTGTTACCTTTGTTTATTTTCAGTTTGAATATTTTGCATAAATTATCAGTGAAGTTTTGTTTGGACAGAAAGAAATGCTAAAAAAATGAATCATGAGCTAAGAAATCATCATCTAATTAATGATGACGATTTTCCCATAATCCAGCAGCCCAAAGCTACATGCTGGCATGTGACTGACTGGTTGGATGTGTTACTGACTGGTTGGATGTGTGATTGGCTGGTTGGATGTGTGACTGACTGGTTGGATGTGTGATTGGCTGGTTGGATGTGTGACTGACTGGTTGGATGTGTGACTGGCTGGTTGGATGTGTGACTGACTGGTTGGATGTGTGATTGGCTGGTTGGATGTGTGACTGGCTGGTTGGATGTGTGACTGGACTGGTTGGATGTGTGACTGGCTGGTTGGATGTGTTACTGGCTGGTTGGATGTGTGATTGGCTGGTTGGATGTGTGACTGACTGGTTGGATGTGTTACTGGCTGGTTGGATGTGTGACTGGCTGGTTGGATGTGTGACTGGCTGGTTGGATGTGTGACTGACTGGTTGGATGTGTGACTGGCTGGTTGGATGTGTGACTGGCTGGTTGGATGTGTGATTGGCTGGTTGGATGTGTGATTGGCTGGTTGGATGTGTGATTGGCTGGTTGGATGTGTGACTGGCTGGTTGGATGTGTTACTGGCTGGTTGGATGTGTGATTGGCTGGATGGATGTGTTACTGGCTGGTTGGATGTGTTACTGGCTGGTTGGATGTGTGATTGAATGGTTGGATGTGTGACTGACTGGTTGGATGTGTGACTGGCTGGTTGGATGTGTTACTGACTGGTTGGATGGGTGACTGGCTGGTTGGATGTGTGACTGGCTGGTTGGATGTGTGACTGGCTGGTTGGATGTATGACTGGCTGGTTGGATGTGTGACTGGCTGGTTGGATGTGTGATTGGCTGGTTGGATGTGTGACCGGTTGGTTGGATGTGTGACTGGCTGGTTGGATGTGTGACTGGCTGGTTGGATGTGTGATTGGCTGGTTGGATGTGTGACTGGCTGGTTGGATGTGTGACTGGCTGGTTGGATGTGTGATTGGCTGGTTGGATGTGTGACTGGCTGGTTGGATGTGTGACTGACTGGTTGGATGTGTGACTGACTGGTTGGATGTGTGACTGACTGGTTGGATGTGTGACTGGCTGGTTGGATGTGTAACTGACTGGTTGGATGTGTGACTGACTGGTTGGATGTGTGACCGGCTGGTTGGATGTGTGACCGGCTGGTTGGATGTTTGACTGGCTGGTCGGATATGTGACTGGCTGGTTGGATGTGTCACTGGCTGGTTGGATGTGTGACTGACTGGTTGGATGTGTGATTGGCTGGCTGGATGTGTGATTGGCTGGTTGGATGTGTGACCGGCTGGTTGGATGTGTGATTGGCTGGTTGGATGTGTGATTGGCTGGTTGGATGTGTGACTGGCTGGTTGGATGTGTGATTGGCTGGTTGGGTGTGTGATTGGCTGGTTGGATGTGTGATTGGCTGGTTGGATGTGTGACTGGCTGGTTGGATGTGTGACTGACTGGTTGGATGTGTGACTGGCTGGTTAGTTGTGACTGGCTGGTTGGATGTGTGACTGACTGGTTGGATGTGTGACTGGCTGGTTGGATGTGTGACTGGCTGGTTGGATGTGTGACTGGCTGGTTGGATGTGTGACTGGCTGGTTGGATGTGTGACTGGCTGGTTGGATGTGTTACTGGCTGGTTGGATGTGTGACTGGCTGGTTGGATGTGTGACTGGCTGGTTTGATGTGTGTCTGGCTGGTTGGATGTGTTACTGGCTGGTTGGATGTGTGACTGGCTGGTTGGATGTGTGACTGGCTGGTTGGATGTGTGTCTGGCTGGTTGGATGTGTTACTGGCTGGTTGGATGTGTGACTGGCTGGTTGGATGTGTGACTGGCTGGTTGGATGTGTGACTGGCTGGCTGGATGTGTTACTGGCTGGTTGGATGTGTGACTGGCTGGTTGGATGTGTGACTGGCTGGTTGGATATGTTACTGACTGGTTGGATGTGTGATTGGCTGGCTGGATGTGTGATTGGCTGGTTGGATGTGTGACCGGCTGGTTGGATGTGTGATTGGATGGTTGGATGTGTTACTGGCTGGTTGGATGTGTTACTGGCTGGTTGGATGTGTGATTGGCTGGTTGGATGTGTGATTGGCTGGTTGGATGTGTGACTGGCTGGTTGGATGTGTGATTGGCTGGTTGGATGTGTGATTGGCTGGTTGGACGTGTGATTGGCTGGTTGGATGTGTGACTGGCTGGTTGGATGTGTGATTGGCTGGTTGGATGTGTGACCGGCTGGTTGGATGTGTGACTGGCTGGTTGGATGTGTGATTTGCTGGTTGGATGTGTGTTTGGCTGGTTGGATGTGTGTTTGGCTGGTTGGATGTGTGATTGGCTGGTTGGATGTGTGACTGGCTGGTTGGATGTGTGATTGGCTGGTTGGATGTGTTACTGGCTGGTTGGATGTGTGATTGGCTGGTTGGATGTGTGACCGACTGGTTGGATGTGTGACCGGCTGGTTGGATGTGTGATTGGCTGGTTGGATGTGTTACTGGCTGGTTGGATGTGTGACTGGCTGTTTGGATGTGTGACCGGCTGGTTGGATGTGTGATTGGCTGGTTGGATGTGTTACTGGCTGATTGGATGTGTGATTGGCTGGTTGGATGTGTGACTGGCTGGTTGGATGTGTGATTGGCTGGTTGGATGTGTGATTGGCTGGTTGGATGTGTGATTGGTTGGTTGGATGTGTAATTGGCTGGTTGGATGTGTGACAGACTGGTTGGATGTGTGACTGGCTGGTTGGATGTGTGATTGGCTGGTTGGATGTGTTATTGGCTGGTTGGATGTGTGACAGACTGGTTGGATGTGTGACTGGCTGGTTGGATGTGTGATTGGCTGGTCGGATGTGTGACCGGCTGGTTGGATGTGTGACCGGCTGGTTGGATGTGTGACTGGCTGGTTGGATGTGTGATTGGCTGGTTGGATGTGTGACTGGCTGGTTGGATGTGTGATTGGCTGGTTGGATGTGTGTTACTGGCTGGTTGGATGTGTGACTGGCTGGTTGGATGTGTGACTGACTGGTTGGATGTGTGACTGGCTGGTTGGATGTGTGATTGGCTGGTGGTGGTCTCAGTGGTTAGATGTGATTGGCTGGTGGTGGTCTCACTGGTGAGATGTGATTGGCTGGTGGCAGTCTTGGCGCTGTGATGTGATTGGCTGGTGGTGGTCTCAGTGGTGAGATGTGATGGGCTGATGGCGGTAGTCTGGTCTCCAGCATTGCCTCAGTGGTGTGATGTGATGGGCTGATGGTAGTCTGGTCTCCAGCATTGCCTCAGTGGCTGTGATGTGGCTGGTGGACTGGTCTAGTGGTGTGATTGATGTGATTGGCTGGTGGCAGTATTGGCGCTGTGATGTGATTGGCTGGTGGTGGTAGTCTGGTCTCCAGCATTGCCTCAGCGCTGTGATGTGATTGGCTGGTGGCGGTCTCAGCGCTGTGATGTGATTGGCTGGTGGCGGTCTCAGTGCTGTGATGTGATTGGCTGGTGGCGGTCTCAGCGCTGTGATGTGATTGGCTGGTGGCGGTCTCAGTGCTATGATGTGATTGGCTGGTGGTGGTAGTCTGGTCTCCAGCATTGCCTCAGTGGTTAGATGTGATTGGCTGGTGGCAGTATTGGCGCTGTGATGTGATTGGCTGGTGGTGGTAGTCTGGTCTCCAGCATTGCCTCAGCGCTGTGATGTGATTGGCTGGTGGCGGTCTCAGCGCTGTGATGTGATTGGCTGGTGGTGGTAGTCTGGTCTCCAGCATTGCCTCAGTGGTTAGATGTGATTGGCTGGTGGTGGTAGTCTGGTCTCCAGCATTGCCTCAGTGGTTAGATGTGATTGGCTGGTGTCGGTCTCAGCGCTGTGATGTGATTGGCTGGTGGGGGTCTCAGCGCTGTGATGTGATTGGCTGGTGGCGGTCTCAGCGCTATGATGTGATTGGCTGGTGGCGGTCTCAGCGCTGTGATGTGATTGGCTGGTGGTGGTAGTCTGGTCTCCAGCATAGACCTTTTTAACACGTCCTTGTTTTTTGACTGGAAATACTTAACGGGCGAGGATCTTTGCTTCCGACAACAGTGTCTTAAGCTGGAAAGTCAAGTCATTGCAGCACCAGGCTGTTTTTCTTTTGCTCTGAAGCAGTCCAACATCCATTTCCAGGACTTTTCAACATCCATCGATGATAGACATTAATAGGGACGTAAAAAAAAAAACAACAAAAAAAAAACCAAGCGTCATTAAACGCCGAGTCATTTTGACACGACTGCCGTGAGCACAGACTGTTATACTGAATGTGACCGCATCAATCCCTGCTGGAAACATTTGATACGGTCAGAGAGCAAAAATAAAATAAAATAAATACAATAAAATGATGTCCTCAACTCTTGCCTCAGTCCTGAGTTACTGTTTTCATCCATTAGTGTTAAAGCAGAAGAAAAGAGTTTTTATATTTTTGCCCTTGCATGCATGGAGATAGTTTAACTGTGTTGTGTGAAGTCGTGGCTGCTGTCATCTGTGGATCTTCATGGTGGACTGTGTTGAACAGCAGCGCATGATGCTGCTTTGTAGCCGTGGATTAATGTTCTCGCATATGTTATGAGAGGCTGAGACGAGGCAGTTCGGGTCCAGCGATCTTTTACTGGACTCGAACTGCCTCGTCTCAGCCTCTCATTATAACATACGTGACTGGTAACCCACAGCTGTACTAGAATAATACATGTATGTACTCACAGCTACAACAGAAGCATGTTAAATAAAAGCCACCAAACATACAGAATATTATTTATTTTATTTCAAACTCAGAATGAACCACGATCTCCTGCAGTTTAACACGTTACAACGATATTCTACCATCTGTGATCCTTATTTTGTTCACGATCATTTAAAAACAATAATTTTGAAATCAGAGTGATCAGGGAAGTTTGACCAAACCTTTATAACCTTTAAAAATAAAACAGCATTATTGGACCTACCTGCTGCGGCCTGTTTCCAGTCTCTTACAATACTCGGCTGAAGAGCTGCTACGGCTGCGTCCCTGCCTGCCGGTGATGTCGCCGGTGGTGCGCCTTCATTCTGACATCGCTCGACAGCCTTCAAAGAGTTATTCTCGGAGATATATCCACCGCGGATCTCGCCGCTCCTTCAACTGGGACACCTCCAAGAAGATCAAATCCTTCTGGTCCTCCTCCCGTCGCCCTCCACACAACGCTGACCGGGCTGTCAACCACAGTGTGCTAGCCAACCTCGCCAGGTCGGCTAACGCTCCCGCCAGCTCCGCTTCCAGCTGTCTCAACTTTGGTCTTCTAAACATCCGCTCTCTGACGAGTAAGGTCATCTTATCCAGGATCTCCTCACAGACCGCAAGTATGACTTTTTCTGCTTAACGGAAACCTGGCAGCAACCTGGCGACTTCTCGCAGCTCAACGCGGCCACGCCCCCAGGGTTTGTTTACATTGCCCAACCCCGTGGCTCTGGTCGTGGTGGTGGTCTCGCGATTATTCACCGTGAGGAATGGAAAGTTGTGTCGGTATCTGCTCCCACTTTCAATACTTTTGAATCCACTGTCTGCAAACTCCCGGCCCTAATCCAACTGTCATTGCATCTGTCTACCGCCCACCCAAGTATAACAGTGAATTTATTACAGATTTTGCAAACTTCCTTTCTCATTTATCCTCCCTCTCATCTAACATAATTCTGCTTGGTGATTTCAACATCCACATGGACAACTCCCATCTTCCACTTACCAAAGATTTTGCATCCTGTCTAGAGAATATTGGTTTCATGCAATACATTGACTTTTCCACTCACTCCAAAGGACATGTTCTGGACCTCATCTGCTGCTCTGGTATCATTCCCTCCAACATTGCCGCTGCCAAACTACCCATCTCTGACCATTTTCTTCTCTCCTTCAGTGTTAATCTTCCTCTCTCCCCAACCAAGCCTCAACGTTTCATCTCCTTCCGTAACATTAAGGACATTGATCCTGCCCACCTCTCATCTGCAATCAGTTGCCTTGATTTTCCATTCAACTCATCTGATCCCACTGATTTGGTTTCTCATTACAATTACAGTTTATCCAATGTTCTTAACACACTTGCTCCCCTGAAAACTCGATCTGTTTCCTTTTCTGTTTCTGCTCCATGGTTCTCCCCTCAACTCCGCCTCCTGAAATCTAAAGGTCGCCAACTTGAGCGTCTTTATAAGAGAACTGGACTATCTATCCATAAAGAAATGTATTTCAACCATGTTCTATATTACAAAGATTGCATCTGTCAAACCAAGAACAACTTTTATTCTGCTATTATTTCCTCTCATGAAGGTAACTCCAAGGCTCTCTTTTCTCTTTACAACACTATTCTTAGGCCCCCTGATTCCTTCCCCCCTCACTTCTATTCCACAGCTCAGTGCAACTCTCTCATGTCATTTTTCAATACAAAAATCCACACCATCCACCAGTCTCTACTCTCTACGCCCCCTCTCTGCTCCTCTGATGATCTTCCCCCACCGATTAGTCTACTTTCTGTTTTTGAACCTCCTACCCCCTCACTCATATCTGAACTCATCCATAAATCCAAATCTTCTTCCTGCCAACTTGACCCCCTCCCGACAGTCCTGGTAAAATCTTGCCTTCCTTCCCTCCTCCCTCTTATCATCACCATCATCCACTCCTCCCTTACCACTGGAATTGTTCCATCACCTTTCAAAACTGCAGTCATTACACCAATATTTAAAAAACCCGGCTCAGATCCAAATAACTTTGACAATCTTCGACCCATCTCCAACCTCCCCTTCATTTCCAAAATACTCGAGAAAATAGTTGCTTCTCAACTCCATACTCATCTATCTCACAATAATCTGTACGAACAATTCCAGTCTGGTTTTCGTCCCCTTCACAGCACAGAATCCGCACTCTTAAAGATCACCAACGACCTCCTCATTGCAGCAGATTCTGGACTCCTTTCAATACTCATCCTTCTTGATCTGAGTGCGGCCTTTGATACCATCTCTCATTCCATCCTTCTCCATAGATTATCCTCTCTTGGCATCATCCACACTCCACTCAGCTGGTTTAAATCATACCTCTCTGGCCGCACTCAGTTCATCCAGCTCAAATCTTTTTCTTCCCAATCCTCTACTCTCACTACAGGTGTCCCCCAAGGTTCTGTCCTGGGCCCCCTTCTGTTTATCACCTACATCCTCCCCCTTGGCACTATCTTCCGGAAACACAACATTAATTTTCACTGCTACGCGGATGACACCCAGCTCTACATCTCCAGTAAACCTAATTCATCCTTTCCACCTCCTTCTCTCCTCAACTGTTTGGACGACTTAAAGTCCTGGTTCTCCTCTAATTTTCTCAAACTTAATAGCAATAAAACTGAGTTCATTCTCATCGGCACCCCCTCAACTCTCACCAAAATTACTAGCTTTTCGCTCTCAATCGACAACTCCTCAGTCCCTCCTTCCCCACAGGTTAAGAGTCTGGGTGTCATCCTCGACAGCACTCTATCTTTTCAAGCCCACATCAGTAACATAACCCGGACAGCTTACTTCCACCTTCGCAACATCAACCGTCTTCGTCCCTCCCTCACTCCTCACTCCACTGCCGTCCTGGTCCACAGTCTGGTCACCTCCCGTCTTGATTACTGTAACTCTCTTCTCTTCGGTCTACCTCACAAATCACTCCATAAACTTCAACTGGTCCAGAATTCTGCTGCCCGCATCATCACTAAAACCCCCTCCTCTGCTCACATCACCCCCGTCCTACAACAACTTCACTGGCTCCCCATCTCCTCCAGAATCATATTTAAAATCCTCCTCTTTACTTTCAAGGCCATTCATAATCTCTCTCCTCCATACCTGTCCACTCTGGTCCACACTGCCATCCCCTCTCGTTCCCTCAGATCCTCTTCCTCCCTCCATCTCACTGTCCCCTCCCCCGCCTTGTTACCATGGGGAGCAGAGCCTTCAGTTGCTCTGCTCCCAAACTTTGGAATTCCCCTCCCACCTGACCTCCGCAATACCAGTTCCTTCCCCTCAGTTCAAATCCCTCCTCAAAACTCACCTGTTCAAACTCGCCTTTAACCTCTGACCATCCTTACTGCACCTGTCTACTCTGTTTTATAGTTTTTAACTGTTTTCTATTTTTATTGTTTTAACTGTTATTTTATGTTGCTTACTATTTATGTAAAGTGACCTTGGGTTTCTTGAAAGGCGCTTCAAATAAAATGTATTATTATTATTATTATTATTATTTCAGCAGAGGCGATAATTTAGGAATTATACGTTAATTTGCGGACATTATGCACGTACTGGATGCATTAATAACACCTGCATGGTCACGCTTTATTTTATGTCAATGTTATCAGAGCGGCTCTGCATATTTCATTCTAATCTGATGCTTTCTTATGTCAGAAATGATTAATGATCGCGAGGTAAACCTCCTCTATAAACATTCGGTTTCGGACGTGATTGAATTACATTTAAAGCTTGTTATTAACAAACTCCGTCTCTTTAAAATCCCGGGAGCAGCTCAACACATACAGATGACAAAACAATGCATCGTTGGTCACATGATGGAAACAATGCAGGCAAAACTTCTGGTTCTTAAGATCGAGGCAGAGTCGAGTAAGCGGGCTCAAATGTAAAATCCAGAGTGGAAACATGATCCATGTTTGACGTTTGACTGAAGTCTGGCCCTCACAGGAAGACCGGATTCTCGCCCGTTACGTACTTCCGGTTTTTGTGAAAAAGGTCTATTGCCTCACTGGTTTCCACATGCTGCTGCTGTGTGAAACGCTCGGAGAGCTTCCGTGTGGGGAACATGATGATGTCTCAATCGTCCCGTTGCTTCAGCGTCTCTATCGTAACCGCTTATCTTCACGGCGTCAGCAAACAGCTGCTGTTTGCTGTTTCCACACATGAATGCAGCCTGAACTCTGACCTTTGACACCACGACGCTGATGTGGGTCACGGCTCATCAGAGGCTGCTGGGAGCCACCGGGCGCAAACGTCCGCCTGCAGCAGGATGCTGGTGGTGATTCAGAGTCCCGGCCTGCCGTCTGTGCCCACGCTGATCTGTGCGCACTGCAAAACTCACAACTTACCAAGTAGATGTCTCTCATTTCTGGTCAAAATATCTAATCACACTCAAAATAAGACAAAATCGCCTAAAGAGAAACATTTCAGTGAGATACAGGAACTTGTTTTAAGCCAATGCATCTTATTTCAAGAAATACTATCAGGGAAATTTTGCTTATTCTACTGGCAGAACTTTTTTTTTTTTTTTTTGCTTATTTCAAGCAAAATAATCTTGGCCACTCTTAAAATAATTAAAAAAATATATTTGTTTTGTTTGTAATGAGCAAAAAAATTCTGCCAATAGAACAGGCAAAATTCTCCTGATAAGATTTTTTGAAATAAGATGCATTCGTCTGGAAACAAGTTTCTGTGCAGTCGTGCTCAAGATTACTGACGGCGTGCAATTACAGAAAAGGCTGAATTCACAACAGTAATCCAGATAACAAGAAACTGAGGACACGAATGATCAATGAAAATGGACAAAATTAGAAATTAGTCCAATAAAATATTGCTTTTGAGTTGTGGTAGGAAATAATAATTTAGAAGAAGCAAACAAACCTGTCTCAGACACATCAGAGCATCTTTGCCATGAACATGGACCAGCATACCTGTGAACAGGTGCAGACGTCTGATTGGACGTTACAGAAACACCTGATTGCAGTGATTGGCTCAAAATGTTGCTCAATAAAATGTTAGCTTCAGAGCCCCATCATGTTTGTTTGTGTTATTTATTTTTGCATTCGTTTGCTTTTAATATTTCTGTTGAACCACAATCCAAAATCAATGTCATGATGTACATAGAATTTTGATTTATTATTACTTTTGTCAGTTTCATCTAATTCACTTACAACTTTTCTTCCTTCTTTAATTGGAAGGTGTCGATAATCTTAAACACGACTGTATCATAATAAGGCAAGTACATCCTTTCAAATGCAACAATTAAACTTTTATTTCACACTAGAATGTCCAGAACCAGAACTTCTAGATATCCTAAATAAACAAACAAACAAACAATAAAAACATAATTAAAGAAAGACTCAGTCTCTGTTAGAAAAATTGCTCCAAAACAGTAAAAATACAACGACCGATCCAGTCTCAACAGAAAGCCTCACTTCTGTAATAATAATAATAATAATATTGATAATAATAATAATAATAATGATAATAATAATAAAAATGATAATGATGATAATAACAATAATAATAATGATGATGATAATAATAATGATAATGATGATAATAATAATAATAATAATAATTATTATTATTATAAAATAAGTATTTCACGGTCCCGCCTCGTTCACTGGGCTTGGAGCCGGAGTATTTCATGGTCCCGCCTCGTTCACTGGGCTTGGAGTCGGAGTATTTCACGGTCCCGCCTCGTTCACTGGGCTTGGAGTCGGAGTATTTCATGGTCCCGCCTCGTTCACTGGGCTTGGAGTCGGAGTATTTCACGGTCCCGCCTCGTTCACTGGGCTTGGAGTCGGAGTATTTCACGGTCCTGCCTCGTTTACTGGGCTTGGAGCCGGAGTATTTCACGGTCCCGCCTCGTTCACTGGGCTTGGAGTCGGAGTATTTCACGGTCCTGCCTCGTTTACTGGGCTTGGAGCCGGAGTATTTCACGGTCCCGCCTCGTTCACCGGGCTTGGAGCCGGAGTATTTCACGGTCCCGCCTCGTTCACTGGGCTTGGAGTCGGAGTATTTCACGGTCCCGCCTCGTTCACTGGGCTTGGAGCCGGAGTATTTCACGGTCCCGCCTCGTTCACTGGGCTTGGAGCCGGAGTATTTCACGGTCCCGCCTCGTTCACTGGGCTTGGAGTCGGAGTATTTCATGGTCCCGCCTCGTTCACTGGGCTTGGAGCCGGAGTATTTCATGGTCCCGCCTCGTTCACTGGGCTTGGAGCCGGAGTATTTCACGGTCCCGCCTCGTTCACTGGGCTTGGAGCCGGAGTATTTCACGGTCCCGCCTCGTTCACCGGGCTTGGAGCCGGAGTATTTCACGGTCCCGCCTCGTTCACTGGGCTTGGAGTCGGAGTATTTCACGGTCCCGCCTCGTTCACTGGGCTTGGAGCCGGAGTATTTCACGGTCCCGCCTCGTTCACTGGGCTTGGAGCCGGAGTATTTCCACACCGAAGCTGGAGCAAGTGGCTCCTAGAAGTTCACCTGCTTTAGGTTGTCAGGACTTTTCTGTTGGAGGGGAAACGAGGACGCGGAGTGTAAACATCCGTGTTTACCCGTCACAGCAGAGTAGTTCCTGCATGAGGGTCTGACCTGGTCCTGACAGGGTCTGACCTGGTCCTGACAGGGTCTGACCTGATCCTGACAGGGTCTGACCAGGTCCTGACATGGTCTGACAGGGTCTGACCTGGTCCTGACAGGGTCTGACAGGGTCTGACCTGGTCCTGACAGGGTCTGACAGGGACTGACCTGGTCCTGAACGGGTCTGCAGGTCCTGACAGGGTCTGACCTGATACTGACAGGGTCTGACCTGATACTGACAGGGTCTGACCTGGTCCTGACAGAGTCTGACAGGGTCTGACCTGGTCCTGACAGGGTCTGCTGGTCCTGACAGGGTCTGATCTGGTCCTGACAGGGTCTGACAGGGTCTGACCTGGTCCTGACAGGGTCTGACCTGGTCCTGACAGGGTCTGACCTGATACTGACAGGGTCTGACAGGGTCTGACCTGATCCTGACAGGGTCTGACCTGGTCCTGACAGGGTCTGACCTGGTCCTGACAGGGTCTGACCTGGTCCTGACAGGGTCTGACCTGGTCCTGACAGGGTCTGACCTGATCCTGACAGGGTCTGACCTGATCCTGACAGGGTCTGACAGGGTCTGCTGGTCCTGACAGGGTCTGACCTGGTCCTGACAGGGTCTGACCAGGGTCTGACCTGGTCCTGACAGGGTCTGACCTGGTCCTGACAGGGTCTGACCTGATCTGGTCCTGACAGGGTCTGACAGGGTCTGACCTGGTCCTGACAGGGTCTGACAGGGTCTGACCTGGTCCTGACAGGGTCTGACAGGGTCTGACCTGGTCCTGACAGGGTCTGACAGGGTCTGACCTGATACTGGCAGGGTCTGACAGGGTCTGACCTGATCCTAACAGGGTCTGACCTGGTCCTGACAGGGTCTGACCTGATCCTGACAGGGTCTGACCTGGTCCTGACAGGGTCTGACCTGGTCCTGACAGGGTCTGACCTGGTCCTGACAGGGTCTGACCTGGTCCTGACAGGGTCTGACCTGGTCCTGACAGGGTCTGACCTGGTCCTGACAGGGTCTGACCAGGTCCTGACAGGGTCTGACCTGGTCCTGACAGGGTCTGACCTGGTCCTGACAGGGTCTGACCTGGTCCTGACAGGGTCTGACCTGGTCCTGACAGGGTCTGACCTGGTCCTGACAGGGTCTGACCTGATCCTGACAGGGTCTGACCTGGTCCTGACAGGGTCTGACAGGGTCTGACCAGGTCCTGACAGGGTCTGACCTGGTCCTGACAGGGTCTGACCTGGTCCTGACAGGGTCTGACCTGGTCCTGACAGGGTCTGACAGGGTCTGATCTGGTCCTGACAGGGTCTGACCTGGTCCTGACAGGGTCTGACCTGGTCCTGACAGGGTCTGACAGGGTCTGACCTGGTCCTGACAGGGTCTGACCTGGTCCTGACAGGGTCTGACAGGGTCTGACCTGGTCCTGACAGGGTCTGACCTGATCCTGACAGGGTCTGACCAGGTCCTGACAGGGTCTGACCTGGTCCTGACAGGGTCTGACCTGGTCCTGACAGGGTCTGACCTGGTCCTGACAGGGTCTGACAGGGTCTGATCTGGTCCTGACAGGGTCTGACCTGGTCCTGACAGGGTCTGACAGGGTCTGATCTGGTCCTGACAGGGTCTGACCTGGTCCTGACAGGGTCTGACAGGGTCTGACCTGGTCCTGACAGGGTCTGACCTGGTCCTGACAGGGTCTGACAGGGTCTGCTGGTCCTGACAGGGTCTGACCAGGTCCTGACAGGGTCTGACCTGGTCCTGACAGGGTCTGACCTGGTCCTGACAGGGTCTGACCAGGTCCTGACAGGGTCTGAGAGGGTCTGACCTGGTCCTGACAGGGTCTGACCTGGTCCTGACAGGGTCTGACCTGATACTGACAGGGTCTGATCTGGTCCTGACAGGGTCTGACCAGGTCCTGACAGGGTCTGACCAGGTCCTGACAGAGTCCTGACAGGGTCTGACCAGGTCCTGACAGAGTCCTGACAGGGTCTGACCAGGTCCTGACAGAGTCCTGACAGGGTCTGACCAGGTCCTGACAGAGTCCTGACAGGGTCTGACCAGGTCCTGACAGATTCCTGACAGGGTCTGACCTGATTCTGACAGGGTCTGACCAGGTCCTGACAGGGTCTGACCTGATTCTGACAGGGGACTGGTCTGACAGGGTCTGACCTGGTCCTGACAGGGTCTGACCAGGTCCTGACAGGGTCTGACCAGATCCTGACAGGGACTGGCCTGGTCCTGACAGGGTCTGACCAGGTCCTGACAGGGTCTGACCTGGTCCTGACAGGGTCTGACCTGATACTGACAGGGTCTGACCAGGTCCTGACAGGGTCTGACCTGATCCTGACAGGGTCTGACCAGGTCCTGACAGGGTCTGACCTGATACTGACAGGGTCTGACCAGGTCCTGACAGGGTCTGACCCGATACTGACAGGGACTGACCTGGTCCTGACAGGGTCTGACCTGGGTCTGACAGGGTCTGACCTGGTCCTGACAGGGTCTGACCTGATCCTGACAGGGTCTGACCTGATACTGACAGGGACTGACCAGGTCCTGACAGGGTCTGACCTGGTCCTGACAGGGTCTGACCTGATACTGACAGGGTCTGACCTGATACTGACCTGCGGTCCTGACAGGGTCTGACCCGATACTGACAGGGACTGACCTGGTTCTGACAGGGTCTGACCTGGTTCTGACAGGGTCTGACCAGGTCCTGACAGGGTCTGACCTGATACTGACAGGGTCTGACCTGATACTGACAGGGACTGACCAGGTCCTGACAGGGTCTGACCTGATCCTGACAGGGTCTGACCTGGTCCTGACAGGGTCTGACAGGGTCTGACCTGGTCCTGACAGGGTCTGACCTGATACTGACAGGGTCTGACCAGGTCCTGACAGGGTCTGACCTGGTCCTGACTGGGTCTGACCTGATCCTGGCAGGGGTCCTGACCCTGGTCCTGACAGGGTCCTGACAGGGTCTGATCTGGTCCTGACAGGGTCTGATCTGGTCCTGACAGGGTCTGACAGGGTCTGACCTGGTCCTGACAGGGTCTGACAGGGTCTGCTGGTCCTGACAGGGTCTGACCAGGTCCTGACAGGGTCTGACCAGGTCCTGACAGGGTCTGACCTGATACTGACAGGGACTGACCTGATACTGACAGGGTCTGACCAGGTCCTGACAGGGTCTGACCTGATCTGACAGGGTCTGACCAGGTCCTGACAGGGTCTGACCAGATCCTGACAGGGTCTGACCTGATCCTGACAGGGTCTGACAGATCCTGACCTGATACTGGCCGGGTCCTGACAGGGTCTGACCTGATCCTGACAGGGTCTGACCTGATACTGACATGGGGGTCTGCCAGGTCCTGACAGGGTCTGACCTGATCCTGACAGGGTCTGACAGGGTCTGACCTGATACTGACAGGGTCTGACAGGGTCTGACCTGATACTGACAGGGTCTGACAGGGTCTGACCTGATACTGGCAGGGTCTGACAGGGTCTGACCTGATCCTGACAGGGTCTGACAGGGTCTGACCTGATCCTGACAGGGTCTGACCAGGTCCTGACAGGGTCTGACCTGATCCTGACAGGGTCTGACCTGATCTGACAGGGTCTGACCTGATACTGACAGGGTCTGACAGGGTCTGACCTGATACTGGCAGGGTCTGACAGGGTCTGACCTGATACTGACAGGGTCTGACCAGGTCCTGACAGGGTCTGACCTGATCCTGACAGGGTCTGACCTGATCCTGACAGGGTCTGACCAGGTCCTGACAGGGTCTGACCTGGTCCTGACAGGGTCTGACCTGATACTGACAGGGTCTGACCAGGTCCTGACAGGGTCTGACCTGATCCTGACAGGGTCTGACCTGGTCCTGACAGGGTCTGACCTGATCCTGACAGGGTCTGACCAGGTCCTGACAGGGTCTGACCTGATCCTGACAGGGTCTGACCTGATCCTGACAGGGTCTGACCTGGTCCTGACAGGGTCTGACCTGGTCCTGACAGGGTCTGACCTGGTCCTGACAGGGTCTGACCAGGTCCTGACAGAGTCCTGACAGGGTCTGACCTGGTCCTGACAGGGTCTGACCAGGTCCTGACAGGGTCTGACCTGATTCTGACAGGGTCTGACCAGGTCCTGACAGGGTCTGACCAGGTCCTGACAGAGTCCTGACAGGGTCTGACCGGGTCTGACCTGGTCTGACTCCTGTCTTGACAGTGGTCTGACCAGATCCTGGAAGTTTGCTCGATATCCGATATGCTGACAGTGGTCGAGGATAACAGATATCGATCCAGATACCAATATTAAAGTCTGGAAAATCCTAAGCAGGGTCCTTGCAAATAGCAGTTTTGCTACCTGTTTCTGACAGGTTCTGACTAGGTCCTGACAGGGTCTGTACCTGAAATATCGCGGGTCTTTTCATATCCGATATCAAAGGGATATCTGAAAATGTCCTGACAATCTACAGGTTCTGACCGTACAGAGTCTCACAAGATTTCATCATTCTGGTACAAAATCTCACAATATTTTGTGAATTCTCACAAGATCTCGTAACAATACTGAAATATCATGAGATTTTGTTAGAAAAATAGATCAATACAGCGTTTTGAAATGTCAATATAATATCAGCACGGAACAATATCATTGTAGTGTATCAACATTTTTTCCGACCTCTAGTCTTTAGTTTTTGTTTTTTTAAATCTATTTCTTTAAAGCTACAAGAAAATACAGCAGTTTATCTGTATCAGGTTTATGAAACTGGAACATGGAAACCAGCAGGTCCTTCATCTCCATGGAAACCAGCAGGTCTCCATGGAGATTAAGGATCTGCTGGACTCCATGGAAACAAGAAGGACCTTCATCTCCATGGAAACCAGCAGGTTCTTCATTTCCATGGAAACTAGCAGGTCCTTCATCTCCATGGAAACCAGCAGGTTCTTCATTTCCATGGAAACCAGCAGGTCCTTCATCTCCATGGAAACCAGCAGGTTTTCGGACCAGGCCTCTCCTTCGGTCTTCATCTCCATGGAAACCAGCAGGACCTTCATCTCCATGGAAACCAGGCCTTCTTCATGGACAGCGGAGAAGGACCTTCATCTCCATGGAAACCAGCAGGTCCTTCACTTGGAAAGAGGTCTCATGGAGATTAAGGATGTGTGGACTATGGAAACAGAAGGACCTTCATCTCCATGGAAACCAGCAGGACCTTCATCTCCATGGAAACCAGATTTCAGGTCTCCATGGAGATTAAGGATCTGCTGGACTCCATGGAAACAAGAAGGTCCTTTATCTCCATGGAAACCAGCAGGTCCTTCATCTCCATGGAAACCAGCAGGACTTCTTCATCTCCATGGAAACCAGCAGGTTCTTCATTCCATGGAAACCAGCAGGACCTTCATTTCCATGGAAACCAGCAGGACCTTCATCTCCATGGAAATTAGCAGGTCTCCATGGAGAATAAGGCTGCTGGACTCCATGGAAACCAGCAGGTCCTTCATCTCCATGGAAACCAGCAGGTCTCCATGGACGATAAGGATCCTTCATCTCCATGGAAACCAGCAGGTCCTGCATTTCCATGGAAACCAGCAGGAGCTGGTCTCTGATTGGCTGCCAGAGTTTCTGTCCCGCAGTGATGAGACAGACGTCTCTGGAACCAGCAGAGTCTCTGCTTTCATGTGACACTTTGTCTGTTGGAGACATGATCAGCAGCTCTGTTCTCATGATGATGATGATGATGATGATGATGATGATGAAGCCGTCCTCATGCTTCTCTTACATCCCGTACGTGTTCGTGTCTGACTGTGACTGGATGCCAGAGCTCGGTGGGTCTGGAGTCACGTTTTTGCGTCTGTTCGGGAGGCGGCGTGAGGATTATTGCTTCCTTGTGTCCTCGTGTCTGGTTGGCTCAGATCTGTACCGAGGTCTCCGCCGGAGAGATCCACGCCGCGGCGCGTGTCCGTGCACTGATCATCTCTTCTCGTCCTGACAGGAGAGCAGGGATCGTTTCGCTTTGAGGAGACCTTCTCATGATGTTACCTCAGCACCTGAAGCAGATTCGAGTCCTGATGCTGAATGACAAAGAGAACTTGGAGCGAACCCTGTTCAGACTTGAACAAGGTGAGTCTGCCTGCTGTTTAAATCGGCTCACTGATCTGAAAAGTGACAATGAAGCTCATTAATTAGCATGCAGAGCTACGATTGTCCGTAAGCAGGGACAACACGCATAACAACAGGACCTGCAGTCAGGGAGGCAGCGCTGTGCTGGTCAGAAGCTGCTCTCAGCTCTATTCTCTGGTGACATTTAGAGCTGTCTATAAATAATCTGAAGGTGTCATCGCATCCAGATATATCCCCCCTCCCTCCCCAGTGGTCCTGTTGTCTTGTTGCAGGACGTTCTGTAATGTAAACCAGTGATTTTAGGGTTTTAACTGGAGGAAAAAACAATGATGTTTGAGTTTGTGAGGATAAACAAATACTAAAAGTCCAGAGCATGACCGCTGAGATGCTGACACGTCTGATAACACAAGAAGATTCTGGTTCATCAATAAAGTTTCTTTAGAAGAAGAGATTCGATCCAGAGATGCAGAGTCAGAAATACAGCGGAAAGTACTCAGATCCTTTAAACGTTTCACTCTTTGTTTCATTGCAGCTAAAATGAAAAAAAGTTCATGTTATTTCTCATTAATGTCTCTCAGCTCCATCTGGACAGATACAAACAGAAATGTAGAAATTTATTAAAAAAAAAAAAAAAAAAATGAGTATGACATGGTGATAAGTATTGAGTACTTTGCTCAGTACTGAGTAGAAGTACTTCTTAGCTGGTACAGCCATGAGTCTTCTTGGGAACTGAAATATGACATGGTGATAAGTATTGAGTACTTTGCTCAGTACTGAGTAGAAGTACTTCTGAGCTCGTACAGCCATGAGTCTTCTTGGGAATGATGCAACAATGTTCCACACCTGGATTTGGGATCTTCTGGTTCTTCTTGCAGATCCTCTCCAGTTCTGTCAGGTTGGATGGTGAACGGTGGTGTTCAGCCATTTTCAGGTCTCTCAGAGATGCTCAGTTGGGTTTAAGTCAGGGTTCTGGCTGGGCCGGTCCAGAACGGTCCAGAGTGGTTCTGATCCACTCCTTTGTTATTTCAGCTGTGTGTGAGGGTCGTTGTCTTGTTGGAAGGTGAACCTTCGGCCCAGTCTGAGCTCCTGAACTCTGGAAGAGCTTTTCTTCCAGGATCTCTGTACTTGGCCGCATTCATCTTTCCTTCAACTGCAACCAGTCGTCCTGTCCCTGCAGCTGAAAAACACCCCCATATCATGATGCTGCCACCACCGTGCTTTACTGTTGGGATGGTATTGGGCAGGTGATGAGCAGTGCCTGGTTTTCTCCACACATACCGCTTAGAATTAACTCCAAAAAGTTCAATCTTGGTCTCATCAGACCAGAGAATCTTATTTCTCTCAGTCTGGGAGTCCTTCATGTGTTTTTGGCAAACTCTATGCGGGCTTTCATATGTCTGCACTGAGGAGAGGCTTCCATCGGGCCACTCTGCCATAAAGCCCCGACTGGTGGAGGCTGCAGTGATACTGACTTTGTGGAACTTTCTCCATCTCCCTACTGCATCTCTGGAGCTCAGCCACAGTGATCTTTGGCTTCTTCTTTACTCTCTCACCAAGGCTCTTCTCCCACCATTGCTCAGTTTGGCTGGACGGCCGGGTCTAGGAAGAGTTCTGGTCGTCCCAAACTTCTTCCATGTAAGGACTATGGAGGCCACCGTGCTCTTAGGAACCTTTAGTGCTGCAGAAATTCTTTTGTAACCTTGTCCAGATCTGTGTCTCGCCACAATTCTGTCTCTGAGCTCCTTGGACAGTTCCTTCCACCTCATGATCCTCATTTGCTCTGACATGCACTGTGAGCTGGAAGCTCTTATATAGACAGGTGTGTGTCTTTCCTAATCACGTCCAACCAGTTTAATTAAACACAGCTGGACTTCAATGAAGGAGTAGAACCATCTCAAGGAGGATCAGAAGAAACGGACAATCTGTGAGTTAAATATGAGTCACTGCAAAGGCTCTGAATACTTATAACCATGTGATATTTCAGTTTTCCTTTTAAAATAAATTTGCAAAAATTTCTACATTTCTATTTTTTCTGTCAAGATGGGTGCTGAGTGACATTATTGAGAAATAAAATGAACTTTTTTGATTTTGGCAAATGGCTGCAATGAAACAAAGAGTAAAAACTTTAAAGGGGTCTGAATACTTTCGGGGCCCTCTGTATGTGCATCTGCAGGTTCAGGTTCAACTTTACACACAGTAGAAAGTACAAGTTAACATGAGTGTCCAGGTTGTCATAAACCAGTTGTTGGAGATTATAATGACTGAAATGTTGATTTCTTATGCACTAATATGTGTTTTCATGTACTCATGTACTACTTTGTTTTACTAATTCCACATGAATCCGTGTACATTTCTATTATTCCAGCTCAGCTGTGGTAATACTGTTTTCAAAAGCACTTTATTTTTATTTTATTTGCATCTATTCAGTTGGGTTTTCCCAACGTGAGAAATATTCATGTTCAGGGGGACGATTGTAAACGGTTTTAGGATGAGATCCAAGTGGAAAAGAAACCTGTCCAAGTTTAATAAACAGGACCTGACATGGCTCTCATGTAAACCACTGTGGACCCCTGAGCAAGGTCCTTCACCCCCACCATCTGCTCCCCGGCGCTTTAATTAGCAGCCCCCTGCTCTAAGGTTCAACCTGAGATGGTTAAATGCAGAGAATGAATTTCCTGATTGGTTCTCTAATGGGGATTAATAAAATATGTATGAATGGTTGTCTGTCTGTCTGTGATGGTCCTGAGACAGACTGGTTACCTGTCCAGCTGTTCCTGCCTCTCACCTGATAACAGCTGGACAGACTCCAGCAACCCTGAACTGGATACGCGGTGCAGAAAATGAATGAATGAATGAAAGTTTCCTCCCGGCATCCTTAAAAGAATCCTAAATACATCCAGACTTAGTCCTTTTTGTCCAAACGTAGCAAAGTGAGGGATCCGTGAGGGAACACGTGCACGATGTAATCGCCCCGCTATCGGTATCGGCCTTAAAACTGAGTATCAGACATCGGCCAACCCACCGATATTTAACCGATCAGCCCGCTGTTTCTAAAGTCTAAAAAACAAACTTCTTCTTCTTCTTCTTCTCCAAAAACTTATTTTTTACAGACTTTAAAACTTCTAAAGACTAAGGGTGAGAAAAAATATTGATACACTGAAATATTGCGATATTTTCATATGCTGATATCATATTGACATTTAAAAATGCGGTATTGATCTTTTTTACTAACGAAATCTCGCAATATTTCAGCGTTCCATTACAAAATCTCACAACATTTTATCTTTTGTTACAAAATCTCGCGAGAATTCACAAAAATTTCACGTTTTTTTCACATGCTGATATCATATTGACATTTTAAAACACGGTATCAATCTATTTTACTAATGAAATCTCGCGATATTTTATCTTCCTGTTACAAAATCTCAAGAGAATTCACGAAATATTGTGAGGTTTTGTGACGGGACGATGAAATCTCACCAGATTTTGTCGGGAAAATAGATTGATACCGCATTTTTAAATATCGATTTGATATTGGGATATGAAGATATCGCAATATTTCAGTGTATCAATATTTTTTTCCCACCCCTTTTTTCAAAGTGTCAGAAACGGATAACAAAACTACTATTTGCCATAACTGCTTATTTTTTTCAGCTTTAATATCGGTATCCATATCGGTTATCGGCCACATGAGTCTTAAAATATCGGCATATGGGATATGGGCCAAAATTCCAACATCGTGCATCCCTGGACGAATGTTCCATCCCTGCTGGGCATCCAGTGATGAACCCTGCAGCTGGGTGAGCGCTCCGGGTTAAACTCACTCGGATCATCCTATTTATACGAGCAGCAGGATGGGGAGGCTGGATCAGTAACGTGGGTCTGATATCTGATCCATACGTGATGTCAGGAATGCCGATGTCAGATCTGATCGGTCTGGGGAAGGTGGAAGATTCGGCGCGGTGCAGGCGTAAACCTGGGAGGATGAAGGTGAGTGAAGCGGTGGAGGAGCGGGCGAGTCGGCAGCAGCTGAACAGGAACGTTCGCCTCTTGACATTTGCACCAGTCTGAACCTGATAGGTTTTCAGAGCTGCCTGTTAAACTGGGCTATTTATAGGCAGTCCGTCACAGTCCTGAAGGGACGGCATTTTTAAGCTGCTGACACGTCCGAGTGCATATATAGGCTATACGTGTCTGCATGTGTGTGCACATACATGTGCGAAGGCTGAACATGTAGAGCGAGCAGAACGGAGAACCATGAGTCTGCTCCACAATAAAAGCATCTGTGTGTCCGCAGGCTTCGAGCTGCAGTTCCGCCTCGGGCCCAGTCTTCAGGGCAGGAGGGTCATCGTCCACACCAACTACCCGCTGGAAGGGCAGCGCTTCGATCGCAGGAACTTCCGTGCTCTGGCGTGGAGCTACCCCACCGGGAGGGAGGATGACTCCGACAAGTACTGCTCCCTGGAGCTGAAGATAGCGGGATCCTACCAGTACTACTTCGGATCCGCGTAAGACCCCTTTGATAAATGATGCACAATATAATGGGCCCCCACGGGTATCAGCTGATATCGGCCTTAAAGCTGAGCATGGGACATCGGCCACCCCACCGATATTTAACCCATATTTAACCCATATTTAACCCATATGTAACCGATATTTAACCCATATTTAACCCATATTTAACCCATATGTAACCGATATTTAACCCATATTTAACCCATATTTAACCGATATGTAACCGATATTTAACCCATATTTAACCGATATTTAACCCATATTTAACCGATATGTAACCGATATTTAACCCATATTTAACCCATATTTAACCGATATGTAACCGATATGTAACCGATATTTAACCCATATTTAACCCATATTTAACCGATATGTAACCGATATGTAACCGATATTTACCCATATTTAACCCATATTTAACCGATATGTAACCGATATGTAACCGATATTTACCCATATTTAACCCATATTTAACCGATATGTAACCGATATGTAACCGATATTTAACCCATATTTAACCCATATTTAGATATGAAATATGTAACCGATAGTAACCGATATTTAATCGATATTTAACCCATATTTAACCCATATTTAACCGATATATAACCGATATGTAACCGATATGTAACTGATATTTACGATATTTAACCCATATTTAACCGATATGTAACCGATATGTAACCGATAAGTAACCCATATTTAACCCATATTTAACCCCATATTTAACCGATATGTAACCGATATGTAACCGATATGTAACCGATATTTAACCCATATTTAACCGATATGTAACCCATATGTAACCCATATTTAACCCATATTTAACCCATATTTAACCGATATGTAACCGATATGTAACCCATATTTAACCCATATTTAACCGATATGTAACCCATATGTAACCCATATTTAACCCATATTTAACCGATATGTAACCGATATGTAACCCATATTTAACCCATATTTAACCCATATTTAAAAGATCAGCCCGCTGTTTCTTAAAGTCTAAAAAAAAATTCTTCTTCTTCTTCATCAAACACTTCTTTTTACAGACTTTAAAACTACTAAAGACTAGAGGCGGGAAAAAATATCAATACACTGAAATACCGCAACATTTTCATATGCTGATATCATATCGACATTTAAAAACGCGGTATCGATCTATTTTACTGACGGAATCTCGCAATATTTTCTCTTTCTGTTACGAAATCTCGCGAGAATTCACAAAAAGTTTGCGATTTTTCATATGTTGATTTATTGACGTTTGAAATCGTGGTATTGATCTATTTTACCAATGAAATCGCAATATTTCAGCATTCTGTTATGAAATCTCACAAGAATTCACAAAAATTTCAAGATTTTTCATATGCTTCATATTGACATTTAAAAAGGTGGTATCAATCTATTTTACTAAAGAAATCTCGCAATATTTCATCTTTCTGTTACTACATCTCACGAGAATTCACAAAAAAATTTGAGATTTTTTTATATGCTGATATATTGATGTTTAAAAACGTGGTATCAATCTATTTTACTAAAGAAATCTCGCAATATTTCAGTATTCTGTTACAAAATCTGCGAGAATTTGCAAAAAATTCACAATTTTTTCATATGCTGATATCAAATTGACATTTTAAACGCAGTATCGATCTATTTTACTAACAAAATCTCACAATATTTTATCTTTCCGTTACTACATCTCACGAGAATTCACAAAAAAATTTGAGATTTTTTCATATGCTTATATATTGACATTTAAAAACGTGGTATCAATCGACAGTATTTTACTAATGAAATCTTGCAATATTTCAGCATTCTGTTACGAAATCTCACAAGAATTGAAAAAATGTCAAGATTTTTCATATGTTGATATCAAATTGACATTTAAAAACGTGGTATCAATCTTTTTCACCAACGAAATCTCGCAATGTTTCATCTTTCTGGTACCAAATGTTGCGAGAATTCACAAAAAATGAGCAATTTTTCATATGTTTGTATATAGACATTTAAATTCGTGGCATCAGTCTATTTTACTCATGAAATCTTGCGATATTTCAGCATTGAGATTTTTCATATGCTTATATATTGACATTTTAAAGCGTAGTATCGATCTATGTTACTCACGAAATCTCGCAATATTTCATCTTTCTGTTACTAAATCTTCCAAGAATTCACAAAAAAGTTTGCGATTTTTCAAATGCTGATATCATATTGACATTTCAAAACGCGGTATTGATTTATTATTATGTTATTATATTGATTTATTTTACTAACGAAATCTCGCGATATTTATCATAAAATTATTAACGGCCATGAACACTATCAGCAGAACAATCAAAAAGCGGCCCAATGATAGTGTCTGCAGCCCCGGAGACCAAAGGCTTGCTTCTCAAAACTGGAGACAGAAACGAAACTTTACCACGCAGTCACAGCTGTGCTGTGTTCAAGGACATCTTGGAAATAACGCCATCAGCCTAGGCACCTATTTAGAGTTCATGCTTGCTTTGTTACAAAGCTAATTATGTATCCAAAATATCCACAATATTTTGTTTGGGCCTTAGAAATGGACCTCACATTTCCCAAAAAGAGCCAACGAATTTGATCTATCTATCTATCTATCTATCTATCTATCTATCTATCTATCTATCTATCTATCTATCTATCTATCTATCTATCTATCTATCTATCTATCTATCTATCTATCTATCTATAACTATCTATCTATCTATCTATCTATCTGTGTATGTGTGTATGTATATATATATATATATATATATATATATATATATATATGTATATATATATATATATATATGTTTATATACTGTAACTACGTTGGTTTCCACGTTACTTTGTTTTCCATGACCCTGATGGTAAGCTGTTGTGGACAAAAGCACATTGGGCTAAAGAAGGCATGAAAATTATTTGTATTGAAAAAGTATCGAACCGTGACGCTTAAATATTGAACCAAACCGTGAATGTTTTTTTTTATTGTTGCACCCCTATTATATATCTATGTACAGTCGTCCACAAAATCATTCATACCCTCCAATTAAAGAAAAGGCTAAATTCATAGTAGTGATTCAAATAACAAGAAATTAAAGAAACTAATAATAAATAATAATTCACAAAATTATAATTTACTGAAATATAATATTGCTTTTGAATTGTGGTTGGAAATGATAATAAATGAATAAATAAATAAACAAAACTGTCTCAGACACATCAGAGCATCTTTCCCATGAACATGGACCAACATACCTGTCAGCAGGTGCAGACGTCTGATTGGACGTTACAGAAACACCTGATTGTCTCAGAGTGTTGCTCAACAACATTTTATCTTCGGAGCCCCATCATGCTTGTTTACTTGTTTTATTTTTTGTTTGTTTGCTTTTAATATTTCTGTTGAACCACAATTCAAAATCAATGTCATAGTTTATATAAAATTCTTATTTATGATTATTTTTGTCAGTTTCAACTTGTTTCACTGACTGCTGATCTTTTTACTCTTTAATTGGTGGGCATGAATAAGTTTGGCACTCAAAGTAGAAATGCACAGATCTGTTTTTTCCCGATCCAATCTGACACCGATACCTGGGCTGAGCGTATCGGGCAGTACTCGGTACCGATCCGATACTGCTGTTGGATGAATGAGCCGTATATCTTACCATGTGAGTGAAGGCATCAGGCTTGACATGAACATTTCGTCTAGTTAAAAGAGTCAACAAATTAACACGGATGTTAATGTTACTTAGTTTTATGGATTAACATAGTGTGCATTCATTATGATATTGATAAAACAGAAATGTTTGGATCGTAATGCTGGATTGGCCACATTCATCCGATATCGGATCCGGGATTGGTGCATCTCTAGCTTGAAGTGTATAAGTACAAGTAGAATACCTGATCAGTACTCACGTTAACCTTGTAGGAATCCATCATAGATAACGAGTGAAGAAGTCTTGAAATAGCGTGTAGCCTTGGAGAGTCCGCTAGGTCACTGAACTGTCAATCAAAAAATGACTATCCAATGGGAAGGGACTTCTCAGAGACCCCCTGACATGTCTGTTGCAGGGGAGGACGCAGTGTGAAGCCGGTTTTAAGGTGTATTCTGGTAGAAATGCTCTCGGTGTGTTGAGCATCTGTGCTGAAATGAGTGTTTTTCCCACAGAGGCATAGAGAAGTTAGGAGGAGGCTACATCGTTGTGGACCCGGTCCTCCGTGTTGGAGCTGACAACCATGTCCTCCCATTGGACTGCATCACCATCCAGACCTACCTGTCCAAATGTCTGGGACACCTAGAAGACTGGCCGGACAGACTGAGAGTAGCCAAGGAGTCAGGTGGGTTCCAGCTCCCATCTGAACCTGTATGAACCCCACTGGTACGTTATTTTGGTTCAGTTCGGAACCTCAGAGGGGTTTTCCAGGAGGGGGGGGTCAACAAACTGTGAGGCCAGGCAGAAACTCTGGGTTAGATCACTCTGAACGATCAGCTCTGAGAGTCAGTTCCAGAGAAGCTGCTTTCAGTTCAGTCAGCTCAGAGCATCCTTACCAGAGACGGAACCACACGAAGCCATCATCAGTGGACCCGATACCTGGAGTCACCATGGCAACCGCTCACCGATACCTGGAGTCACCATGGCAACCGCTCACCGATACCTGGAGTCACCATGGCAACCGCTCACCGATACCTGGAGTCACCATGGCAACCGCACACCGATACCTGGAGTCACCATGGCAACCGCTCACCGATACCTGGAGTCACCATGGCAACCGCTCACCGATACCTGGAGTCACCATGGCAACCGCTCAACGATACCTGGAGTCACCATGGCAACCGCTCACCGATACCTGGAGTCACCATGGCAACCGCTCCAACGATACCTGGAGTCACCATGGCAGCCGCTCACGATACCTGGAGTCACCATGGCAGCCGCTCAACGATACCTGGAGTCACCATGGCAACCGCTCACCGATACCTGGAGTCACCATGGCAACCGCTCACCGATACCTGGAGTCACCATGGCAACCGCTCACCGATACCTGGAGTCACCATGGCAACCGCTCACCGATACCTGGAGTCACCATGGCAACCGCTCACCGATACCTGGAGTCACCATGGCAACCGCTCAACGATACCTGGAGTCACCATGGCAACCGCTCACCGATACCTGGAGTCACCATGGCAACCGCTCAACGATACCTGGAGTCACCATGGCAACCGCTCACCGATACCTGGAGTCACCATGGCAACCGCTCACGATACCTGAAGTCACCATGGCAACCGCTCACCGATACCTGGAGTCACCATGGCAACCGCTCACCGATACCTGGAGTCACCATGGCAACCGCTCACCGATACCTGGAGTCACCATGGCAACCGCACACCGATACCTGGAGTCACCATGGCAACCGCACACCGATACCTGGAGTCACCATGGCAACCGCTGACCGATGCCTGGAGTCACCATGGCAACCGCTGACCCATCCTATCCGGATTCACTACACTGACTCATACCTGGATTCACCATGACAACCATTCTTCCTTCAATCATATGAAGTCTGCCAGAACCACATGCTGAAAAACCGCCCCCACCATGATGTTCCCACCTCCAAACTTCACTGTTGCTATGGTGATTTTGGTGCCGTTTCTCCTCCAAACATGTTGTGTCTTATGACATCTGCAGAGTTCAGTTCTGGTCTCATCTGACCAGACTATGTTTCCCAGAATGTCATGGGTTTGTCCAGATGTGTTGCAAACTTCAAACCAGCATCAACCTGCTTCTTCTTCAGAAATGGAGTCTTGCGTGGTGTGCGTGCATGAAGGCCATGGCGGTTGAGTGCATTCCTTCTTGTTGTCTCTGAAACAACTGTAGCTGCTGGTTCCAGGTCTTTCTGAAGCTCTCCACGAGTGGTCCTGGGCTGTTGGAGAACCTTTCTGATGATTGTTCTGACTCCTCTGTCTGAAATCTTGTGAGGAGCACCTGGCCGTGGCCGCTTTATGACCATGCCGTGTTCTTTCCACTTCCGGACGATGGTCCCAATGGTGCTCACTGGAACTTTCACAAGTTTACAAATGCACCTGGAACCAATGCCTTCAGTGTGTTTGCAATAATAAGGTTGCTCTTTGCTTTTACCCATCATGCAATGCTTCTTGTCTGACACCTTGGTGATGAGAAACCTTTTTAAAGGCATCAATCAGGACTAAAGCAGCTGATATTACTTTGCACTGATAGGGGACAGGATTACTTTCTAAATACTGACAGACTCCAGCTGCTTTCTTGGCTTTCAGATCTTTTTGTCTCCATTTCTTCATGTGTTCAATACTTATTCCCTGTTTCACTATATTACACATAACTTCATTTATGGACAGAAATGTTAGCATTTCTTTGTATGTGTGCATCATTTAGGTTGTTGCAGATATCTGAAGAAAATTTCATGTTAATGGCTCTATTAGAAATATATTTCTGAGAAAAATGTTGATGTGTTCAACACTTTTCTCCCGCTGTATGTGGTTCTGGAATTATCACCCAGTAGTTCTACAGCATCACCCTGCAATGAGCTCCTGCTGTTAATGAAATGGTAAATATGTCTGTCTCATCTGATATGTCGCTCATGTTCTACTGGGAATAAAAACGGGTCAATGAGATTCGTGAATCATTGAATTCTGGGTTTATTTACATTTTACTCAGAGACAGCTTCTTTATGTCTCTGAGGTTGTATTCAGTCTCTTGAAGGCCATTTTTAGGATCCTTGACCACCAACTTCATGTTGAGAAAAGACAGACGAGGTTTCTGGTTTTACAGATGACTGTTAGATATTTCAGTTTTGGACCGAGAGGAATATTGGATGAATATGCACCAAATTCTGGGTTGAATGATTAATGATGTTCATGTGGGCTTCTTTTTCAGGATACAACATGATCCACTTCACCCCTCTGCAGACTTTAGGAGAGTCCAGGTCCTGTTACTCCTTAGCTGACCAGCTGACCTTCAGCCCAGAGTTCAGTCCTGAGGGTCAGAGCTACAGCTGGGAGGATGTGGGGGCGCTGGTGGAGAAAATCAGGACCGACTGGAACATGCTGTGTATTACAGACGTGGTGTATAATCACACAGGTGAGTGTAAAATAAAGTATTGATTACTGTAATGTTAGTCTTTATTCCAGCTGATAAAATGGTTGAAAAGTGAAGAACTTCGTTTAAACAGTTAAAAGAAATGTTGATGTCTTATACAACAAAAAGTAAGGTTGTATAGCATTCATGTGTATGCAAATGTGGATCATCGTTGCCTTCAGGAACGGTTCATTTTTACCCCAGAAAAGGTCTTCCATAGTAGTTAAAAAAAAAGAAAAAAGAAATAAATAATCATTAAACCGCATAATAACAGAGGACTGCAAATAAATACCTACATATTAGAAATAAATTAAAAGAGGAGAGGAAAGAAATCAATGACCAGATACAAAACTCTGCAGCTCCCTGCAGGTAAAGGTGGACTGGTCCTGCCAAGCCTCCACGAATATTCCTATTCTGCACAAATGACACCACTGATACACGATATTGCCAGAAGTATTTGCTCACCATCCAGATGATGGAATCAGGTGTTCCATCACTTCCACGTCCACAGGTGTATAAATGAAGCAGCTCGGCATGCAGACTGTTTCTACAAACGTGTGAAAGAATGTGTCGCTCTCAGGAATCCGTGAAGTCCAGCGTGGAACTGTGATAGGATGCGGGGGTCAGCGGATGCAGGGGCGGAGCTACGGGGTGGCCGCCAATCACTGACTACCCCCACACTTTCACCGGGCAACACTCAAGCAGTTACAGAGACCCCAAGCTGCTTCCAAACCACAACTCCTTCTTATTTTACACACTAGCGACACCATACAGATTAAATTTTTAAGATGGGACACGCAGAAGTTAAAAATGCCACTTTTAAAGCTTTTTTCGCGGAGATGCGATTGGGGAAAGAAAGCTTTCCGCTTCACAGGGGAGGTCCAAAACTGCTTCCAAACCACTCTTCTTTCTTATTTTAGACACTAGCTACCCCATACAGTTGGAAATTTTAAGATCGGACATGCAGAAGTTGAAAATCCCACTTTTAAAGGAATAGTACACCCACAGAATGATGTAACTTTATTTTCCACTTACCCTCATGGTGAGCAAGACTCTGGAGCACTTTTTTAACCCTCATAGCTCCCTAAGCTTTCTGAAGGGGGGGTGAATGACCTTTTATGTTGTTACTTTTTTCACTACTGATGCAAACAGCATAAACTTGGTGCAGGTGTGTATTCTGGTCTGACTCATGATCTTCTAGAAGATGGGGGGTGTAACTCTTTCTCTAAGGTCTCTAACTAAAATCCTCCTCATTTCCTCCTTAGAGCCAATCCGTGTCACATTGACTTGCATTGAAAAGGACCTTTCTAGAATCAAATGTTATTCCAGAATAAATGTTTAGGAGAACATTTTTCTCCTCACACACTTGCTCTACACTTCAATGATGTAGTTTGAACTGTTTTCCATGACATCAGACCATTTACTCAGAAGGAGCCCCCCCCCGCTTTTTATCTTAGTGATGAAACCAGAGACTTCCATGTTATTTCAGCCAATCAGAGTCCTTCAAACACTCAAATGCTGAACATCCAATGAAGTAAACAATCTTTTTTCTTCTTTCATGTGAGGTTATTTGAGCGTGAATGAGTCTCACATTTGTAATTTTGGTGTTTGTTTGTTTTCCAGCATTGTGATCAGTCAGATCACATGCTAATTATTTAGCTCAGTCTGTTGCTGGGAATTTAGTTCCCTCTCTGTAATGCTGCCATTCCAGTTCAAACTGGAATTTTTCCCACATTTTTATCCATTTTATCTTAAAAACAACTTCTCATTGAGCTTTAACTGTGGTTGCTATAATCTATGCTTAGGTCTGCTCTGTATACCTAATAATAACCTGCCACCTACAGGCTAGTTTTAACGGTGTGTTCAGACCAGGCGCGATTTGGGCGTCAAAATCGCGCCTGACGCCCAAAGTTGGACGCTTGGTCATTAAAAAGTCAGACGCTTGATTTCCAGCGTCTTGTCGCGCGGCGAGAGATGTTCAGCCAAGCCGCGCTCGCCGTGGGAGGAGCCTCTCCTTTCTCTTTTTCCTTTCACCGTCTGTCTGCACCATGGCAGGTGCAGGAGAGAGAGCGGCTCGGCTTTATGTGATAAATAAAGCAGGGAACGTCATCGTCGGACGTCTCTGCTCTGTGTCCGGTCCACAAAATGATTCCAGGTGTTCTGACTGTGATGAGTTTCATCATTTACTCCAGGAGCTGCTGGCGAGCGGTGCTTTCCGTCGTCTGATCCGGCCCAGTTTAACGTCCCGCTGTCCCGATGCGGGGCAGCATTATCAGCCCAGTACATCCCATCAGGACAGCAGGTCATCAAACCACCGTTCAGAAACCGGGACCGGACACAGATCACAGTTTATCCTCCTCTGTCTTCAGATAGAGAGGAGATTCCCCTGGTTCTTCTGGGTGTTTCCTCTCCTGTCAGAAAAAGTGTGTCTGTGTCATGACTCGCTCTGATTGGTCGACGCCAAAGTTCAGAATTTCCAACTCCGGCGTTTGACGCCCTTGACGCGCGTCAAGGGCGTCAAACGCTCAAAATCTCAAAACTCGACGCGCGTAACGTGCCTCGACGCGCCGCGCCCGACGCGCGAAATGCGCCGCAGGTTTTTCGATGCCTCCTCGACGCACGTCGGCCATTGACTTTGCATGTAAACCTGACGCCCTTGATGCCCAAATCGCGCTTGGTCTGAACACACTGTTACTTATTTTAACCCACTTTTCAGTTTTAGGCAGTGGGAACATTGGCCCTCATTTATCAAACGATCGTACGACGAAAATCTGTGCGTACGACCAATTCCACGCAAGACTCGGCATTTATCAATTTGAACGTGATCGTAGGATACGATCAAATCTCACGACAGCTCTGACATCGTGTACGCAAGTTTGAGTCAGTGAGGGTTTGCAGCAGCGCAGCAGAACATGAAAATATTTATTAACCAAACCGCAAGCTGTCATTTAAACATAAGTATTCACATATCAGCACTAAGAATGAACCCATTTGCAAAGAAAAAGAAAAAGGAAAAAGTGAATGTAGAAAGTATTCCCAAAATTGCAAAAATAGCTGTGACTGAATTTAATTCCTCCATTTATCACAACAAATTATTAAAATTATTAACATACAGTTCTAGGAGACAAGTGCTTTGCACTGTTCGTGCATCTCCTCATCCCGCTGGTAAAACTGCCGCATCGAAACGGAGGTAGGCAACAGTACGCGCACACGCGCAGGTGCCCAGGTGGAGCGCTGCTTCGGGCTGCGGGAAGGCAGGTGGGTGTCGGACGGTCCGACTCGGACCCGGCGGGATGAAACGCTGCTTTAGACTCTAAGAAAATCTACAACACTCCTGTCCTGTGCAGTGCTGCACATCGCTCAGACCGCTGGAGAGTTTTGATACGCAGTCGGAGAAGATGCGGCGGGAGCCGCCCTACAGCCCCCACTGGGCTAAATGGAGGAGGCAGCAGCTGATCGGTCATTTCTAATAACTAATCAATACTTTAAAGTTGTGTAAGTGCTCAGTCAGACTGTCCCTTAGTTTTGCAAATGCAAGTTATCTTTTTTCTGTACCTGTCTGGTTCAGGCTCGGATCTGACCGGCATCCACCTGTCACCTGTTAGAGCGCAAGTGAGTGTGTGTGTGTGTGTGTGTGTGTGTGTGGGGGGGGGGGGGGGGTGGGGTGGGGGTGTCGGTGAAACGTCTTTTGGTGTTGGCAAGTTTCATATTGGACCACTTTTTCTTGACACATTGGCTAAAGAATTGTGATGTTGCCATCGGATGTGGGCTATTATTAAATTTCATAACTAATAAAACGAATAAACAATATCAGCCAGGCCTTGATTGAGACTTTTATTAATATCTCAGCCGGAGTCGTTCACACCGGTGAGGCTGACTGATCCTCTTCCGTGCAGCGTTTTGTGCACGTCTCTGACTTCGGTTTTAAACTGCCAAACAGCACCTCTTTAATCTTTGTCACCTCACAAATGAGGAATTCTGTCTTGATCCCCCCAAAAGTTTATTTTCTAGCAGAATCTCTCCTCTCCACGGTTCTACCTCGCTGGGTGAAGCCTCATCATCATGCATGTTTAAGGGCGTAACCGTGGGCGTGACATTTAAATGACGATAAATTTCAGCTGTGGAATTTATCAAGACTCTTTTGTTCGTACGACGAGATTGGACCGATACGAACGTTTTAATAAATCACACGTGGGTCCAATCGTACGACCATTTTTACGATCAAATGTGCGATCATTTCTACGATCGTTTGATAAATGAGGGCCATTGTGTGTACAAACTGGAAATTAAAGGGTTAAAATTTTGAAACTCATTGATTTCTTAGTATTGATGGTTCGGTCAGAAGTCTGTGATGACAGCCATGAAAAGAAAATGCAACTTTTCATTTTTAGATAATATTTACAGGCCATTGGCCAGTCCGTGCCCTTAAGAAGCTTCACGTAACTTAAAAAAAAAAAAAAAAAAAAAAACATTGTAACACAAAAAGTAAAGATGCATCAAAAAAACATTTTTATACCTTTTTTAAATACTCCGGGGCTCTGATAATCCTGCACAAAAAAAAAAAAAAAAAATTGCATTAATCACATTTAGTTTAACCCCATTTTCAATTTTTGGAAGTTGGAGCACCATGTATGCAAAGTGGAATTTAAAGGGTTAAAATTTTAAAACTCATTGACCTTTGCTATTGATGGTTAGACCAGAAGTCTGGGATGACAGCCATGAAAGAAAATGGCAACTTTTCATTTTTAGATAATATTTACAGGCCATTAACTGACATGGGCCAGTCTGTGGCCTTAAGAAGCTGAATGTAACTTTTTCATATGGAGCTATGAGGTTTAATATCTCAAATGCAGCCGGCGATCAGGAAGGCTTCTCGTTTTCCCCCAGCTTTCATATAATGGAGTTCACCGGGGTCCGAGCCAAAAAGGTCCATGAAAGTCCACAAAAACTTGTCAATATTCCTCCATACTGCTCGTCCAATGTAATCCAAGTGTCCTGAGTGGGTAGCGTCCAGAATTTACTGGAAACAACATCATTTAGGAGATTTTTAGAGCCTAAATAGTACTACATCAGTACTACATCAGTACTACATCTTACTTTCACGAAGCACGCATATGCGCGTTCACGAAACTACGGAAGCCTCGGCGTTCAGAGCCTACTCTGCCGATAATACAAGCATAGAAGAAGAAATTCTCTGTTTACATTGTGCTAAGAGCGACAGAGCTGCAGACAAACCGGGACAAACACAAGAGGGTCCAAGAGGAGTTGGATGTTGATTTAAGACAAAGAAAGAAAGAAAAAGAGAACGTGTGATCTCGTCTGCCGCGGCTTCTGTAGGACTTTTATGGACCTTTTTGGCTCGGACCCCGGTGAACTCCATTATATAGTTGGGGGGAAACGAGAAGCCTTCCTGATCGCCGGCTGCATTTGAGATATTAAAAAGTGCTGCAGAGTCTTTCTTACCATGAGGGGAAGTGGAAGATAAAGTTACATCATTCTGTGGGTGAACTATTCCTTTAAGCTTTTCTCGCTGAGATATTGCGATTGGGGAAAGAAAACTTCTGCTTGACAGGGGAGGTCCAAAACTGCTTCCAAACCACTTTTCCTTCTTATTTTACACACTAGCTACCCCATACAGTTGGATGTAAATATAATATATATAAACATGCTCTCTGAGGTATCTATGGCCACCCCTATGTGAGTAATGGTGTCTCCCTGGCCACCCCAGTAAAAAATTTCTGGCTCCACCACTGAGCGGATGCTGAAGCTCATAGTGAGAAGAGGTGGCCAACTTTCTGCAGAGTCAATCACTACAGACCTCCAAACTTAATGTGACCTTCAGATCAGCTCAAGAACAGTGACAGAGAGCTTCATGGAATGGGTTTCCATGGCGACCAGCTGCATCCATCCATACATCACCAAGTGCGATGCAAAGCGTGGATGCAGTGGTGGAAAGCAGCCGCCACTGGACTCTAGAGCAGTGGAGGCGTTCTCTGGAGGACCAATCACGCTTCTCCATCTGCAATCTGATGGAGGAGTCTGGGTTTGGCGGTTGCCAGGACAACGGTACTTGTCTGACTGCATTGTGCCAAGTGTAAAGTTTTGTGGAAGGGGGATTATGGTGTGGGGGTGTTTTCAGGAGCTGGGCTTGGCCCCTTAGTTCCAGTGAAAGGAACTCTGAGTGCTTCAGCATACCAAGACATTCTGGACAATTTCATGCTCCTAACTTTGTGGGACCAGTTTGGAGCTGGCCCCTTCCTCTTCCAACATGACTGTGCACCAGTGCACAAAGCAGGTCCATAAAGACCTGGATGCAGAGTCTGGTGTGGAGGAACTGGACTGGCCTGCACAGAGTCCTGACCTCAACCCCATAGAAAACCTTTGGGATGAATCAGAGCGGAGACTGAGAGCCAGGCCTTCTGGTCCAACATCAGTGTGACCTCACAAATGTGCTTCTGGAAGATGGTCACAGATTCCCAGAAACACTCCTAAACCTTGTGGACAGCCTTCCCAGAAGATGAAGCTGTTCTAGCTGCAAAGGTGGACCAACGTCATCCTGAACCCGACGGATCAGGAATGATGTTACTGAAGCTCAGATGTGAGTCAGAGCAGGTGAGATGAAACTTCTGGCAATATCATGTATGTTGGTGCAATGATGTATATTTTCCCAGATGGAAAAGTAAAGAAATATGGATGATGGAGACTGAGGTACGGATTATAATAACACAGAGGTTTAGTCAGAAAATTAGACCACCAATGGACGATTTTCATAATTTCTGCATACATCACTCATGCATGATCGCAACTGCCTGTGACGGTCAGTAATCTGTGGAATAAAGACTGATTTATGGGGTTAATTACAACGATGCCAAACACTTTTTGCATTTCTGACTCCTTTAAATAAATATTCTTATTTATGTAAAAAATGATCCCGAAATAAACTTTGTTAAGCTTTAGTGTAATGCTAGAACATTTTTGTTAATGACACCCAACAAACTCCCTGGGTCGAAGCCTCTGAAATTAACTTTAACTTAATAACTTTCAGAAATTGTGTAAAGAAAAATGGCAAAAAAGAAGTTTCAACTCAATTAAAGGGGTTTGGAGATCATTTAACACAAAAATTTAAATCACAATCACATTTGGATTAATTGTACAGCCCTATCATGAAGTGCATTTGTCCTAAACAGAAGCTTGATGTCAAGTAAAAATTCTTTACCCTGTATATCAAAGAAAAATGGGGAAAAGAAATAAATGAATAGATACTGAGGAAGAGTGGCTTAATATTTGTAAAACTCTTCACATCCACTAGATCCAGGATCTGGAGAGTATTGTAACTCCCAAAATTGGGAAAGAAATGACATGTAACCCTGCTGGAGAGCGTGTGGACGGATGGATGGAGACCATTTACACGTTTGGTCATGTCAAACGATAAAAGATTATTGGGATAAAACATGCCTGAGTTCAAAACAAAAACAGGATTTGAGATACCAAAGAATGTCAGATACTTCATCTGAGGACTCCAGGACAGCGTCTACAGAGAGAGGAGGTTATCTCATTATAGCGCTACGAAGTAGTTTGCTCTGGAGAAAATCACCCACAAGAGACAATCTGAGGAAAAAGGGACAGAAATAGATCACAAGAAGAGGACACCACCATCACGACTGATTTACTGTAACATACTGTACACACACAAAAATAGAGGTACCAATTTGTCCTTGTAAGCTTGTTGGTGGGGGGGGGGGGGTTCCTTTCTGAAAGACATTTCTGTACCTTCATGGTCCATTTTTGTACCTTATCAAGCTGTACGAGTTAATAAAGTACAATTAAACCAATTAAAGATGATGATGATGATGGATAAAAGTCAATAAAATAGAGATTATGACAACAATCAAAGATGCTAATAATAAATGAATAATTATTATAGAAATATTAGGCCAAACACATATATAAGTATACATATAATTATTACTATGATTATTATGAAAATCATCATATAATAACTGTAATTATACTACTGTTTAGAAGTACTGCTATTTATAGTTATTGTACATGTTTAAATGCTGCAGGTACCCTTAGGGTTGGAATGGTACAAATGTGTACTTTGTATTACTTTGGAGCCTTTTTTATAGTATATAGGTACTTCTGGCCTCATAAAGACCAATATTGTACTTTTGAGAGAACATTTGTAATACATGTACGTACAGATACAGAGATGATCCTGTCTGGTACCTCTGTTTCTGAGTGTGTACGGCCATGATATAATAAATCATATTTATCATCATGTGACAGCTGAATGTTCTGAAGGCACGTTACATTTCTGATCTTCATCACAGAATCATCATCAATAAATGAAACGTGGTGATTAAAATCCCACTGATGACAAAAAAGGTTTGTTTTTGTTTAAAGTCGTAATGAAAGCGTTTCCTGCAGTGGAGTCGCGTTAAATATCCTTAAAGTTCACATCTCAGATACATGCTGGAATAAACACCTACAGCTGATCCATTTTAAGCTCCTACCATGATGTATATTCTCCTTGTGCAGGAGGAGAAACTCCGGCTGCTCCTTCAGGAGCGACTGCTTCCTCCTCCATGTCACTGATTAACTAAAACAGACCTGTAGACCTCCATGAATTGGTTCTTACACCAGAGAAGATGATTTAAACCGGCCGGCGGCCACGAACAGGACAGAGAAATCAGGTGGTAGAGTTTAACTCATTGACTGCCAGACCTTTTCCGAGCAGAGCTCCATATCGCCAGGATTTTTAAGCATTTTCACTGATTTTTGGAGAGTCACAGAATATTGTGTACTATGCCAATACAAACACTGAATGTACCAAAGGAAAGCTTAGACTCTCTTTCTTTATCAGAAAAAAACATTTGTTTCTAGCTTTTTCCATTCTTTAGTAATCTGCAGTAGAACATGGCTTTGTTGCAGCGAAAATGCCTGTTTCTGACCAAAAAGCAGAGAAAAATAGCTTTGAATGCGATCATCCGCTTCTAGTGGAAAAGTGTCTTTGATGCCAATATTTTTTTACTTTAGTGACACCTTCATCATCTGATCAGCTGTTTACTTCTATGAAACAACAAATACAACACTGAGAAAAGAGTTTTGGAGGCAAAATAATTATTTACTAGCTGAATAAGCCACAAGTTTGTTTCACAGCACAATATTTGGCAGAAACAGAGAGCAGAAACGTCTCTCTACTCCCCCCCCGTCCCTCATCCTCCTTCCACCGTTGCATACCTTGCTCCTTACACCCCCCCCCCCCCCCCCCCGCGCGAAACAACCACGTGCTGTAGACTTACTTTGACTTTCAGCTGCCGCACTTCGCTGCTGTATTTCCATCGTGTCTTCGATCGATCGTGTCTGTCTGTCACAGATCACTTTTCCACAAACTTTCCTCCTTCATCCACCTCCTAAGCTGCTTCCATTACGACCGGTCGCCATGTTCTCTCACCCCCCCCAGCAGGATCCAGCACACTTCAGCCGGTTAGCTCTAACAACCGCTAACGACACAGGAAGCATCATGGAAGCGCATCACTTCCTGGTAGGTTTTTTAAAGCTTGTCTGACACCGCCATCTGCTGGATTAGATGAAAACCACCGAAAAAATGATCATGAGCCCTTGGTTCTCTCTGACAAGCTCCGCCAGAGATTAAAATAGCTCCGCAGATTAAAACCCTTAATTAACGTGGAAACACGTGATTGGCAGTTAACGTTCGGATTTGAATTAACGTGGAAACACATGAATGGCAGTTAACGTTCGGATTTGAATTAACGTGGAAACACGTGAATGGCAGTTAACGTTCGGATTTGAATTAACGTGGAAACACGTGATTGGCATTTAACGTTCGGATTTGAATTAATTGAATATATATATATATTGAATTAGCGGAGACACTCTGAGAGGAACACGTACCTGCAGCTATGATGCTGTCATGTTCACCAGGTATACCAGGTCTGGTGGGGGGGGGGGCTGCCTGTTATGGTTGGAGACACTGAAATAGAACCAAACATGCTTTATTTCACCTTTTTGAAGTGTATTACATCGTCTTACTGGGTCTGCGTGGGCCAGACATTTTGCTCTCATGGGCCGCTAATTGGGAGCGGCTGCTTTCCAGGTACAACAGGTACAAAAAATATCTTGGCCACTCTTAAAATAAGTTTAAAAAAATATATATTTTTTTTGCTTGTAATAAGCAAAAAAAATTCTGACAATGAAAAAAGGAAAATGTTCTTAATAAGATTTCTTGAAATAATTAAATAAAATTCAACTTTATTTGTATAGTGTCAACTCATGACAATAGCTGGGTCTCCATTACACCTGGAATTGTGCAAAACCTAAATATCGCAACCAAAAACCGCTAATGGAAACAGCTACATTTTGGAAAAAACTCTTAAATAACGCAAAAAATCAAAACCTCCATGGTCCTGTGTGAAAAAGTCCCCCCCCCCCCGTGAAAACATAAATGAACTGTGGTTTATCATCTTTGGAAAGCTGAGTTCAGTTTCTCTATCCACATAGCCTCCCCTGTTCTCCATCAGAAATCACTTAAATAGGACCTGCCTGACAAAGTGAAGTAGACCAAAAGATCCTCCAAAGCTAGACATCATGCTGCCATCCAAAGAAATTCAGGAACAAATGAGAAACAAAGTCATTGAGATCTATCAGTCTGGAAAAGGTTCCAAAGCCATTTCTAAAGCTTTGGGACTCCAGAGAACCACAGTGAGAACCATTATCCACAAATGGTGAAAACATGGAACAGTGGTGAACCTTCCCAGGAGGGGCCGGCCGACCAAAATGAGCCCAAGAACACAGCGACGACTCATCCAAGAGGTCACAAAAGACCCCAGAACAACATCTAAGAAATGCAGGCCTCACTTGCCTCAATGAAGGTCAGTGTTCATGACTCCCCCATCAGAAAGAGACTGGGGGGCAAAATTGGCTGCATGGCAGAGTTCCAAGACCAAAACCACTGCTGAGCAAAAAGAACATAAAGGCTCGTCTCAGTTTAGCCAGAAAGCATCTTGATGATCCCCAAGACTTTTGGGAAAATACTCTGTGGACTGACGAGACAAAAGTGGAACTTTCTGGAAGGTGGAGGTCCCATTACATCTGGCGTAAAAGTAACACGGCATTTCAGAAAAGGAACATCATAGCAACAGTAAAACATGGTGGTGGTAGTGTGATGGTCCGGGGCTGCTTTGCTGCTTCAGGAACTGGAAGACTTGCTGTGGTAAATGGAACCATGAATTCTGCTTCTACCAAAAAATCCTGAAGGAGAACGTCCGGCCATCTGTTGGTGACCTCAAGCTGAAGCGCACTTGGGTTCTGCAGCAGAACAATGATCCAGAACACACCAGCAAGTCCACCTCTGAATGGCTTAAGAACAACAACATGAAGACTTTGGAGTGGCCTAGTCAAAGCCCCCACCTGAATCCCATTGAGATGCTGTGGCATGACCTTAAAAAGGCGGTTCATGCTGGAAAAGCCTCCAATGTGGCTGAATTACAACAATTCTGCAAAGATGAGTGGAACAAAATTCCTCCACAGCGCTGTAGAAGACTCACTGCCAGTTATCACAAACGCTTGATGCAGTTGTTGCTGCTAAGGTGGAACAACCAGTTATTAGGTTTAGGGGAAGATCACTTTTTCACACAGGGACATTTAAGAATGCAGGGTGGACGATGTTTTCCCGGAGCAGTTTTTACTACATTGCCTAAAGTTTTCTTCACACCCCGATTGCAGCCAATTAAATAAATGTTCTGACACAAAAATTAAAAACATTAATCACCTGTGGAACGTACAGGACTGAAAAACCCCTGAGTTTCATTGGATAGGGCTGCTAACGACCCATGCTGGTTGATTGAATAATTATTGTGTCCATCAAACTCGACTGCCGTTTGTCCACCTCCCACCCTCCCCGTGCACAAGTGCACGTGCTTGCAACTCACTGTCAACGAGCACAGTGCAGACGACCGTAGCTGCTCGCTGCTCTTATCTACGCCGCTGTTTGCTCTTAAAAGAAAAAAACGGATGTGGATGAAGTCATGGAGGTGCTGGTGTTTGCAGTGAGGATGTTTTACACCACAGAAGAAGTTGGAGGTGAGATAATTATCACTGTTAGAAACGTGGTTCCTCTGCTGTTTACTGGGAAGCTAACAAGCTAGCCACTCGGCCATTCTTGCTTATCTTCGCCGACAACAATTGGCACACACGTTCCTGTGCTCTGGAGGCGTGGTTTTATGGGGGATGTACTTTTTAAAATGTAGCTTGCTGGAACCGTTTTTCCAGGATCCCCTACTCTGCCTTTGAGTATGACTGATGGTTCGCCATTGTGGACAAAAGCACAACGGTTAAAAAAAAACGCAGGAATTTTTTTTGTTTCGAAAAAATATTGAACCGTGACACTAAAGTGTCAAACTGAACCGTGAAGTTTTTGTGTTGTTGTACCTCTAATATATACACACACATATATATATATATATAAAAATATATATATATGTATGTATATATAATGTGAAAATTGAACAGTAACTTCTGTTTATTGTGTTTTTAGTAAGATTTTATAATAATACATTCTTTTTTTAACATACAAGAAACAGTTGAAATAGCGAAGTGGCAGTGACATTCAGATTAACAGATTTGTAAAACAATGGGGAGTGAATGGGCCAATTTAACTATGGCAGTGGGGGGTGGAGGTGGTTGAGGTGGTGTGGGGGGAAATGAGAAAATTTCTTGGAGTGCTGGTGTTGAATTAGTTCAGTGGATTGTGCTGCTCAATCCAGGAATACAAGGGTTTACGAGGGTCTCCAGTCTGATATGATGTTAAATGCATGAACGTAGCTTAAGTTCATCATCTCACCAGTGTTCAAAGTGTTCACCAGTGTTCAAAGTGTTCATGCGCAAGGTTCAGGGTTTGCGTACAGGTGCGCACGTTCTCCCATCAGGTTTGTTTTTATAAATCAGGAGTTTTGCATGGAAAATCACTTACGCCACTTTCAGGCCTGTTTGTGCGTTAGCAGCTTTGTAAATGAGGCCCCTGGAGGACTGAAGCTGTCTTTGTGTGTCGTGTCTGGTGGTTTTTACCTTTAAGCCTTCAGCTGTAACTCTGACTTCTTCCCACTGTGGCCCAGAAAAGGTCAGGATGTAAACCGAGCCAGACTTGAAGGTTAAATCCAGACCGAGGTGTTGATTTACTGCCTCCCACTCGGCCGAGCCTGCTGACAGTCCTCTGACTTCTCTAAAGAATAAACCTCCAGCTGAACCAGTGTGTCCTTGTTCTTCTCCTCAGCCGCCAACAGCAGCTGGATCCAAGAGCATCCGGAGTGTGGTTACAACCTGGTCAACTCCCCTCACCTGCGGCCGGCCTGGGTCCTAGACAGAGCCATCTGGCATTTAACCACCAGGGTGGCAGACGGACGCTACGAAGACAAAGGACTCCCTGCTGACATCACCAACGACGGCCACCTGAACGTACGCAGAACAGCTGATCATCACATTTCTGCGTGACACGGCAGAACTCACTCATCCAGAAAAAACGTTTACCTCCTCTTCTAGACGTTGTTGCAGGAATATTCTACAAGAAGATCAGCTGAATTTATATCACTCTTCCTCTGACGATGATGGAGTAGCATCCTCACAGAGAGACCGTAGTACACATTACTCAGTACTTTTCCTTCAGAGAAGGAAAAACCTCCACAGAAGAGAGATTCCAGAGAGGAAAACTTCCACATGCCTGCAGAGGAAAATTACAGACAGTAGGGCTGTCAAAAATATCGATACGATGAAAGATCGTGATATTTTCACATGCAGATTTCAGATTGATGTTTAAAAACGCTATATTAATCTATTTTACCAACAAAATCTCGCGGGATTTCACGAAAACCTGCAAAATTTTGTAACAGAATGGCAAAATCTCGCGAGATTTCATCGTTCTGTTACGAAACTTGCAAGATTTCATAAAAACCAGCAATGTTTTGCAATAGAACGACAAAATATCACGAGATTTCACGAACCTGCATGATTTTGTAACAGAACGATGAAATCTTGCAAGATTTCATGAAAACCAGCAATGTTTTGCCACAGAACGACAAAATATCACGAGATTTCACGAACCTGCATGATTTCGTAACAGAATGATGAAATCTTGCAAGATTTCATGAAAACCTGCAGTATTCTGTAACAGAAAGATGAAATCTCTCGAGATTTCACGAAAACCTGCATGATTTCGTAACAGAACAATGAAATCTTGCGAGATTTCATGAAAACCTGCAGTATTTTGTAACAGAACAAGGAAATCTTGCGTGATTTTGTCGTTCTGGTCGGAAATCTAGCGAAATTTCACGAAAACCTGCAACATTTAGTAACAGAATGACAAAATTATGTTATGAAATCTAGCAAGGTTTTATGAAAACCCGCAAGATTTCGTAACAGAACAAAGAAATCTCACAAGAGTTCACAAAAAACTGCTTAGTATATATATTTTATATTTTGTATATATTATGTATCATTTCTGCAACATGAATTTTTGTTTTGGCCTGCAACCATCCACCCCGGGCCATTTTCGGCCCTCTAATATAAGAAATTGGGACACCTCTGCTCAACCATCCCCAGGAGTGAATGTGAGTGGTTGCAGCAGTCTGGCCACCTGTTCAGATGTACCTGCCTCTCGCCCGATGTTATCTGGGATAGTTCAGAGAATGACTGGATCACCGCGCAGCCGATGAAGTCCTGCTGAGACGCTAACGTGAGCGCGTTTGTGTTTCAGGCCATCCGCAGCGTGCTGCGCCAGGATGTGTTTCCTGAAATCAGGCTGTGGGAGTTCTTCCAAGTCGACGTGGACAACGCCGTGGAGCAGTTCAAGGTCCTTCTGCAGAGCGGTGCGTTCAAGCGCGTCAGTGCTCTGAGACTCGGCAGCAGACATGCAGGTTCAGGTGTGACAGATGATGTCGCGGCCAGTCTTACGGTATTTAACCGGTCCGCTGTGTGTTTGAAGGCACCAAACCGGACCACAGTAAAACTGGAGGGAAGAAGGGCCTGAACATCATCCAGGACCCCCACTATCGTCGCTATGGCAACACCGTGGACATGGACTCTGCCTTGGAGACGTTTGTCCCGCGTAGGTGAGGCTGCAGGGAAAAAGCCTCCACATGTTCAGGAGCTAACTATTTCTGTCAGCCTGAATCTGAACAACCAATCAGAGCGCAGGTTGTTCACGTCTGCCACCAATCAGAAAGCTGCCTCTGTCATCTAAAGCTGTGATGTCATTATGAACTATTACTGCTCATGTCTGCCATGTTTTTATATTTATATCTGCATCATACAAGGAAACAGCACGCATGTACATGTACACATGTTGTAGTACATCGTTACTGTCCTGCAGTAAGACAGGGACACACACGTGTGGACATAATGTAATCGTCCATCACCATGGAGATCAGGTTTTTCTAGACCTCAGATGACACATCAGGTGTGTTTGTGCTGGTGGGTGTGTCAGCTGACAATCAGCTGATCTCCACAATGATGTCATCTCTGTCCCCTGAAGCTCCGCCCCCCAGGATGTCCAGGAGTGCTGCGATGGTCTGAGACAGAGACTGATGGAGCTCAACAGCCAGCAGCAGCGCACGGTGGAGGGACACCAGGACCAGGTAAGATCCAGGACCAGAACCAGGACCATGCTAGGCCAGGACCAGCTCAGAACTAGCTAAGATCCAGGACCAGAACCAGGACCATGCTAGGCCAGGACCAGCTCAGAACTAGCTAAGATCCAGGACCAGGTAGGAACCAGGACCAGTTCAAGTCAGAACTAGCTAAGATCCAGGACCAGGTAGGAACCAGGACCAGTTCAAGTCAGAACTAGCTAAGATCCAGGACCAGGTAGGGACCAGGACCAGTTCAAGTCAGAACTAGCTAAGATCCAGGACCAGGTAGGAACAAGGACCAATTCAAGTCAGAACTAGCTAAGATCCAGGACCAGCTCAGAGCTAGCTAAGATCCAGGACCAGAACCAGGACCATGCTAGGCCAGGACCAGCTCAGAACTAGCTAAGATCCAGGACCAGGTAGGAACCAGGACCAGTTCAAGTCAGAACTAGCTAAGATCCAGGACCAGAACCAGGTCCATGCTAGACCAGGACTAGGTCAGGTCTAGGGATGTAACTATTACTGGTAAAATGATTAACCGTGATGAAATTCCCAATGATTAGTAATCATAATTATAATGAAAATTGTGACTGATTATGAACTTTGAGAAACTCCCATGATGCTGCTCATCGCCGGAAAAGCAGCAGCAGTCCCAGTTTGCAGTGTTTCATTTATGAAAACATGACTGAAGGCAACCAAGGCTCCCACGTGGACAGTTCTGGAGATTTTCCCCCTTTAAAAAGGAGAAAGTAGACGTCTAGACCCATTCTGGACATTTTTACTGATAATGGGGGGCGATTTCAATGATACCATGAAAACAATGATAACCGTGATCATTTAAGTCACAATAACCATGATATGAAATTTTCATATCGGTACTTCCCTAGTCAGATCAATGATCAGGTCATATCCATGATCAGGTCATATCCATGACCAGGTCATATCCAGGTCAGATCCATGACCAGGTCGGGTCCAGGACCGGGTCAGGTCCAGGACCAGGTCATATCCATGACCAGGTCATATCCAGGTCAGATCCATGACCAGGTCAGGTCCAGGAACGGGTCAGGTCCAGGACCAGGTCAGATCCATGACCAGGTCAGATCCATGACCAGGTCAGGTCCAGGACCGGGTCAGATCTATGTCAGATCCATGACCAGGTCAGATCCATGACCAGGTCAAATCTATGTCATATCCAGGTCAGATCCATGACCAGGTCAAATCTATGTCATATCCAGGTCAGGTCCATGACCAGGTCAGATCTATGTCAGATCCATGACCAGGTCAGATCCATGACCAGGTCAAATCTATGTCATATCCAGGTCAGATCCATGACCAGGTCAAATCTATGTCATATCCAGGTCAGGTCCATGACCAGGTCAGATCCATGACCAGGTCAAATCTTTGTCATATCCAGGTCAGATCCATGACCAGGTCAAATCTATGTCATATCCAGGTCAGATCCATGACCAGGTCAAATCTATGTCATATCCAGGTCAGATCCATGACCAGGTCAAATCTATGTCATATCCAGGTCAGGTCCATGACCAGGTCAGATCTATGTCAGATCCATGACCAGGTCAGGTCCAGGACCAGGTCAAATCTTTGTCATATCCAGGTCAGATCCATGACCAGGTCAAATCTATGTCATATCCAGGTCAGATCCATGACCAGGTCAAATCTATGTCATATCCAGGTCAGGTCCAGGACCAGGTCAGATCTATGTCAGATCCATGACCAGGTCAAATCTATGTCATATCCAGGTCAGGTCCAGGACCAGGTCAGATCTATGTCAGATCCATGACCAGTCAGATCTATGTCATATCCAGGTCAGATCCATGACCAGGTCAGATCCATGACCAGGTCAAATCTTTGTCATATCCAGGTCAGATCCATGACCAGGTCAAATCTATGTCATATCCAGGTCAGATCCATGACCAGGTCAAATCTATGTCATATCCAGGTCAGATCCATGACCAGGTCAAATCTATGTCATATCCAGGTCAGGTCCATGACCAGGTCAGATCTATGTCAGATCCATGACCAGGTCAGGTCCAGGACCAGGTCAAATCTTTGTCATATCCAGGTCAGATCCATGACCAGGTCAAATCTATGTCATATCCAGGTCAGATCCATGACCAGGTCAAATCTATGTCATATCCAGGTCAGGTCCAGGACCAGGTCAGATCTATGTCAGATCCATGACCAGGTCAAATCTATGTCATATCCAGGTCAGGTCCAGGACCAGGTCAGATCTATGTCAGATCCATGACCAGTCAGATCTATGTCATATCCAGGTCAGGTCCAGGACCAGGTCAGATCTATGTCAGATCCATGACCAGGTCAAATCTATGTCAGATCCATGACCAGGTCAGATCCATGACCAGGTCATATCCATGACCAGGTCAAATCTATGTCAGATCCATGACCAGGTCATATCCATGACCAGGTCAAATCTATGTCAGATCCATGACCAGGTCATATCCATGACCAGGTCAAATCTATGTCAGATCCATGACCAGTCAGATCTATGTCATATCCAGGTCAGGTCCATGACCAGGTCAGATCTATGTCATATCCATGACCAGGTCAAATCTACGTCAGATCCATGACCAGGTCAGATCTATGTCAGATCCATGACCAGTCATATCCATGACCAGGTCATATCCATGACCAGGTCAAATCTATGTCAGATCCATGACCAGGTCTGATCTATGTCAGATCAATGACCAGGTCAAATCTATGTCATATCCAGGTCATATCCATGACCAGGTCAGATCCATGACCAGGTCATATCCATGACCAGGTCAGATCCATGACCAGGTCAGATCCATGACCAGTCATATCCAGCACCAGGTCAGATCCATGACCAGGTCTGATCTATGTCAGATCAATGACCAGGTCAAATCTATGTCATATCCAGGTCAGATCCATGACCAGGTCAGATGCAGGTATACGTGGTTACAGGTTTAGTCTCAGGTCTCAGAAATATTGGACTCCTCCGTTGTTGGTCTCCATGTGAGCGAGTCAGCGTGAGATGACATCATCATCTTCTGCTTCTTCTTTCCTCCCGCCAGGCCGTCAACTGTGTGGTGGGAAACGTGGTGTACGAGCGTCTGGCGGACCATGGCCCCAGACTGGGTCCTGTCACCAGGAAAGACCCTCTTGTCACCAGGTACAGGATTTATGGTGGAATGTTGAGCCAGAGGAGGAGGGTCGGCTCCCTGAGCCTGGTGTTACGGGGCTGGGCTACTGCGGTATAATCTGAAGTATGTGTGGTAACCATGTGTGAGGTGATGTAGTATTCTCTGGTATTAGTTTCTGAACATACTCGCATGCCAGATACATCCCAGCAGGACAAGCTCAGAATACCATTTAAGACCACTTAAGGCACGGTCTCATGAGTTTCTTCAAACCAACTAGACTTGAGCGATCTGGATTCTCGCAGCAGGGGTCCGACAACTCTGTGCGGTAAAACCAAAGACAAACGAGTATTTAGTGTAGATGCCGCCGACAGCATGGACGCTGGAGTTTTGGTCAACCTGTTGATTGTTTTTCTGCAACAATTCATTCACCTCCAGCCAACGGAGAGAAGAATGTGAGTTTATGCCGCTGCATCACGTCTATACGTCACCCCCTCAAATTCAGTCACAGTACGATTTTGATTCGATTTAGTATCCACCGATCGATATAAAACGATATAAAACAATATAAAACAATATTACAAGTAATGAACAAGGTTATTGTTTCTTAGCATAACTGTAATCTTTGCAGTACAATCTCCCTGTGTCACATTTATCCAATGCACAACTATAAACATGGATTTTGTTGTAAAAATATTGTGTCAGAGGACTTTCAAAATAAAGCCATTTTCATAATAAAAGTAGGTTTGATATTGATTTTTCGTGCATATTGGGTTTTTGAATTTATGATTGATACATCAATCTATATCGATGTATCAGTATAAATCGATGTATTGTTACACCCCTACTGTTTACCTTTTATTGAAGTACGCCTGGTCATTAGATGAGTATAGAATAATTGCTTTCAGACATTTCAGAACAGTTCTGGATTCGGGACGTGCACCATTGTGATGCATCAATTTAATAATGAGTTGGTACACTCCTGTTGTAATGGTTCTTGTTGTTATTGTGATCTCGGTAAACAGCTGTAGGACTGTTTAAATATGGCCGGGCCGGAAGAGGCAGAGATCACGCAAAGGGCGGGGCTTACCAGTTCTACCAATCACCAAACATCAACGTATTTCAGTTCCTATGGAACCCTGAAAAGACCCTGCCTCTGAGTAGGAGCTAAAAAGGTTCCAGGAACTGAGGGCCAAGGTCTGTAGTTCTTGTGTCTGAATGCGCAAAAAACGTCCTGGTTTCCTGAAAGGTTCCAGGAACTCCAGAAGGTTCCTACAGTTCGAAAGCTCCTACTGTCACATCTAGAAAACCCTTCACGTCCAGCAGGATTTTCTGTTAAATATAAACTGATAAACTTGTATCTGGTGCAGATATGATTGCTGAACATGAATGTTTTGCTCTTCGGGCAGCGCTTAAACCAGGGCCGGTTTTTGCTTTGGCCAATGTGGGTGACTGCCCAGGGGCCAGGGTGCATCTGTGGTCAGGGCGCGCGCATGAACACCTCATACAAGAAAAGACTCACCATTTTTCTAGACTATACCGCTGCTCATTTCCATTGGTGGAGTCGGCACTGGGGCGAACCTCGTTGTTGCCTCAGCTTGCTGCTGACCACCCACTACTGGGGAGGACTCTCTTGGAGACCATCAGTCTCTTTTAAAGGCATATTCCACCCCTGGATGAAACTGAGCCCCCCCCCCTGCAGTCCCTTGAGTTGGACAAGTGGGCAGAATCGTTTTCTAACCGACCCAGTCATTCTCTGAATCTGGAAGCACTGACTTTAGCTTAGCTTAGCATAGTTTTTTCCAGTTACATTTCGTGACCCACACATTGTGATCGAGTACAAATGACAATCCGATTTCACATCAAAGGACTGACTAGGCGGCATTCAATCGGCGAACTATAGGCGCTTTCGGACTGTAGGAACCTTTTCAGGAACCAGGCTGTTTTTTGGCACATTCGGACACATAGGAACCAGAAACCTCGGCCCTGAGTTCCTAGAACCTTTTTAGATCCCACTCCGAGGCAGGGTCTTTTCAGGGTTCCATAGGAACTGAAATACATAGATGTTTGGTGATTGGTAGAACTGGCAAGCCCCGCCCCGTGTGAGCTCTGCTTATTTCGCCCCGCCATATTCAAAAAGTCCCACAGCTGTTTACCTGTTTACTGAGATCATAATAACAACAATTACAACAGGAGTGTACCAATTCATTATTAAATCCATCACAATGGTGCACGTCCTGAATCCAGAACTATTCTGAAATGTCCAAAAGCAATTATTTCATACTGATCTAATGACCCAAATACAGCTGCAAAGTGTGGCAGTAGAATCTGCGCCTGCCTCCTGGACACTTTAGTGGACAGTCCGTCCACTAAAGTGTCCGGGTGCACTTCAACAAACGGTAAACAAGGGAAAGGAAGGGAAAGCTGCTAAATTAGCTTTTATAACAGCTTTGAATAAAAGAGATGGAAAACCTCAGTTTTGTATCAGATGATCTGGGGCATAAATGTGTCACTGTTGCAGACGATTGCATCAAACATGGTTCCTATCAAGGTCCTCCCTCATGTGCCAATGCAGACTGATGGGGAAGGTAGTTCTGATAACTAAACTCCAGACGGGTAGCTGTACCCTACCTAGAACCTCTCCGTCTGAATGCGCCTTATATGCTGCAGAAGTACAGGCCAATTACAGGCGAAGCCCCGCAGGTAGTAGCAAAGGCAGCTGCAGCATCCCCAACTTCCATAAACAGGGTTGCTACTGTCAGTAGTGCAAAAATCTCGAGTTAATTAGTTCACTTTCACCAAGCGGTGCTAGTTGGAACCACCAGATTACAGCAACTATGCAAAGCTAAGCTAAAGTCAGTGCTGCCAGATTCAGAGAATGACTGGGTCGGCTAGAAAATGCTTCTGCCCACTTGCCCGACTCTGGGGGCTGGGGAGGGGGGGGTGATGTTCATTCCTGGAACCTGATGGGAAGGTTTAGATGATTCCAGCTCCCAGTATGGAACCGGATGAAGCTCCACCAGGTGGAGATGAGGGATGTTACCCAGAAATCTGCTTGTGTTCCAGGTACTTCACCTTCCCGTACCCAGACATGACGCTAGCGCAGGAGCTGCAGCTGCTGGACCAACCAGACAAAACCGCCCACTTCCTGGCTCACAACGGATGGGTGATGGGCGACGACCCGCTCAGAAACTTTGCAGAGCCAGGTAGAGTTGATCTGGATGAGCTGGGTCCAGGTCCAGGTCCAGGTCCAGTGATGAAGTGTCTTTGTTCTCCGTAGGGTCCAACGTGTACCTGCGTCGGGAGCTGATCTGCTGGGGCGACAGCGTCAAACTTCGCTATGGTAACGGACCTGAGGACTGCCCGTACCTGTGGGACCACATGAGGACCTACACCGAGACCACGGCCAGATATTTCCACGGTGTCCGGCTGGACAACTGCCATTCTACACCGCTACACGTAGCAGAGGTACCGTCACCCTCCCAGTCCCGGACCAGACCCAGCTGTCTGACCGTCAGACGTAAAGAACCAACAACAACTGCACGTTAATGCCAGGAACAAACAACGGCTACGTTCACACCGCGGGCCTCCGTTCACTTCGCAGGCCTCCGTTCACTCCGCAGGCCTCCGTTCACACCGCAGGCCTCCGTTCACTCCGCAGGCCTCCGTTCACTCCGCAGGCCTCCGTTCACTCCGCAGGCCTCCGTTCACACCGCAGACCTCCGTTCACTCCGCAGGCCTCCGTTCACATCCTTTGCCAGATCCGGTCTTTCTGCGCGGGTGTTATCATCACATTTCTAAATGTGGCCCGTCCGCCGACTGCAACATCGCTGACGCTTCTGAAACGACACTCGTGCTCAGCTGTAGAGATGCACCAATCTGATACCCGGATCAGATATCTGCTCAGATACTGACAAATTAGCTGGATCAGATATCGGCTCAGATACTGACAAATTAGCTGGATCAGATATCGGCTCAGATACTGACAAATTAGCTGGATCAGATATCGGATGAATGAGGCAGAGCCAGTCATTTCTGTTTTCAGTAATATCATAATAAATGTGCACTTTATTTCTTGATGAATAACTTTAAGTACATTTATCGCAGGGGTGGGAAAAAGTATCAATACACTGAAATATCACGATATTTTCATATGCCGATATATTGATATTTAGAAACACAGTATCGATCTATTTTATCGATTTTGTTCTGTTACAAAATCTTGCAGGTTTTTGTGCAATCTTGCAAGATTTTGTAAGAGAATGATGAAATCTCACGCTTCTGGAAGAACGGTCAAAGATTCCCAGAAACACTCCTTAACCTTGTGGACAGCCTTCCCAGAAGATGAAGCTGTTCTAAAGGTGGACCAACGTCATCCTGAACCCGACGGATCAGGAATGATGTTACTGAAGCTCAGATGTGAGTCACGGCAGGTGAGATGAAACTTTGGCAAACTAGGCCTCATTTATAGCCTATTTTTGCTCTCATGCGACTCAGATCAGATCTGCTTTTTAACAATGTAAACAGGAAAAAGACGCACGCATTTGGATCTGTTGAGATCAGATACAGGCCTCATTCGTATGTGGAAATAAATCGGATATCAATCGGATATGAGACAATGCGACCGCAGTGTAAGCAGGCAGATCGGATCTTCTTTCACATGCGTTCCACACGTCATCAAATCTGCGACGATTTAGCTTAATGTTGGCGCTTTACTAAGATGTGAGCAGCAGTTAAATGCGAGAATGGAGGCCCGACAGAGAATGAGAGAAGAGGAGGAAAGAGCGACACAGTGGTCGTTTGAAGAGGTGATGTGCCTTCTCAGTCTCTGGGGAGAGGAGGAAATTCAAGATGAAAGGGATCCACAGAAATGAAGCCGTGCTCTCTGCCTACAAACACCCCTGATGGGAGGCAATCACCATTCTGACATTCCTCCACTCCGACATGGGTCCCCAATTGTCACAATGGCAACACTTACATTTCTGCCAAACGTTTCATCATTCCGACAGTTTTTTCATTCTATGGTCGGAATGATGGTATTTAAAAAAATAAAATACATCCCACCATTCCGACAATTCCTTAAAAGCCTCCCCCCTCCCTCAGCATTCAGATTTTTACGTGCTTTTACAGCAAACAGACTCCACAACTTCGCAAACCAACTTAATAATTGTTACTAAAATCTCCTGAAATGGGAAATACAGTTGGTACAGAAAGTATTCAGACCCCCTTAAAGTTTTTACTCTTTGTTTCATTGCAGCCATTTGCTAAAATAAAAAAAGTTCATGTTATTTCTCATTAATGTCACTCAGCTCCCATCTGGACAGAAAAAACAGAAATGTAAAAATTTTTGCAAATTTATTAAATAAAACCTGAAATATCTCATGGTCATAATTATTCAGAGCCTTTGCAGTGACTCATATTTAACTCATATTCTGTCCATTTCTTCTGATCCTCCTTGAGATGGTTCTACTCCTTCATTGGAGTCCAGCTGTGTTTAATTAAACTGATTGGATGTGATTAGGAAAGAACACACCTGTCTATATAAGAGCTTCCAGCTCACAGTGCATGTCAGAGCAAATGAGGATCATGAGGTGGAAGGAACTGTCCAAGGAGCTCAGAGACAGAATTGTGGTGAGACACAGATCTGGACAAGGTTACAAAAGTTTCTGCAGCACTAAAGGTTCCTAAGAGCACGGTGGCCTCCATAGTCCTTACATGGAAGAAGTTTGGGACGACCAGAACTCTTCCTAGACCCGGCCGTCCAGCCAAACTGAGCAATGGTGGGAGAAGAGCCTTGGTGAGAGAGTAAAGAAGAAGCCAAAGATCACTGTGGCTGAGCTCCAGAGATGCAGTAGGAAGATGGAGAAAGTTCCACAAAGTCAGTATCACTGCAGCCTCCACCAGTCGGGGCTTTATGGCAGAGTGGCCCGATGGAAGCCTCTCCTCAGTGCAGACACATGAAAGCCGCATAGAGTTTGTAAAAAACACATGAAGGACTCCCAGACTGAGAGAAAGAAGATTCTGGTCTGATGAGACCAAGATTGAACTTTCTGGAGTTAATTCTAAGCGGTATGTGTGGAGAAAACCAGGCACTGCTCATCACCTGCCCAATACCATCCCAACAGTGAAGCACGGTGGTGGCAGCATCATGCTATGGGGGTGTTTTTCAGCTGCAGGGACAGGACGACTGGTTGCAGTTGAAGGAAAGATGAATGTGGCCAAGTACAGAGATCCTGGAAGAAAAGCTCTTCCAGAGTTCAGGAGCTCAGACTGGACCGAAGGTTCACCTTCCAACAAGACAATGACCCTCACACACAGCTGAAATAACAAAGGAGTGGATCAGAACCACTCTGGACCATTCTGGACCGGCCCAGCCAGAACCCTGACTTAAACCCAACTGAGCATCTCTGAGAGACCTGAAAATGGCTGAACACCACCGTTCACCATCCAACCTGACAGAACTGGAGAGGATCTGCAAGAAGAACCAGAAGATCCCAAATCCAGGTGTGGAACACTTGTTGCATCATTCCCAAGAAGACTCATGGCTGTACCAGCTCAGAAGTACTTCTACTCAGTACTGAGCAAAGTACTCAATACTTATCACCATGTCATACTTCAGTTCCCAAGAAGACTCATGGCTGTACCAGCTCAGAAGTACTTCTACTCAGTACTGAGCAAAGTACTCAACACTTATCACCATGTCATAGTTCAGTTCCCAAGAAGACTCATGGCTGGACCAGCAGTGGTTTCAGACCACCACCAAACATTCCTATCGCCAGATGGAGGGGCAGTGGATGATGTGTGACTGTGGTGAAGCAGGAGTTGAACCAGCAACCTGCAGCTCTGCTCCACCTCCACAGAGAGAGATCAGTCTGGAAACTCCTCTGTGTTCGTGATGAAGTCACTGAATGAAGGAATGTTTGACATGACGATATTTATCCTCTCCCCCCCACAGTTCATGCTGGACGCCGGCCGCTCCGTCAGGCCCAACCTGTATGTGATAGCTGAGCTGTTTACAGGCAGCGAGCTCATAGACAACGTGTTTGTGAACCGTCTGGGGATTAGCAGCCTCATCAGAGGTACACACCTGAACTAACTTTCTTTTCTCTCTCCTCCCTCTGCATCTTTCTGATCTGCTGCCCCCCCCTTTCCCCTACATTCCCTCCTCCTTCCTCTACCTGCATGTTGTGGTCTCTCTGAGACCTGTTCTCACTAACTGGCTGTTGCCCTCCACATTAACTCCCCCCATCCTCAAACTCCATCGTCTTTACTTCCCTCCTTCCCTTCTTCCCGCCTTTTCTGGTGCTTTGTGATGCTGTGGCTGAGCAGTTCATGCTGGATGTGGCCCGTGGAGTATGCCCTAACCTGTATGTGGCGGCTGAACTCTTTACTGGCAGCGAGGAGCTGGATAACATCTTTGTTACCAAGTTAGGGATTACGTCGCTCATACGAGGTAGGTTCAAAAACTCTTTATATGACATGTCAAAAGTCAGCAGCCTGTTGTCTGTGAAGCTAACCCTTAAAACTCCTGCAGAGCTCCGGCACCGTGTCATTTACATCATCAGCAGTTTCCCAGGAAAGCGGTGTGTAGCTGTGATGGATAGTTTACCCTTCAGCTGATCTACAGAAGTTTTTCAGCAGTTCTGTCCCGTCCAGGTTCACAATCCAGCCACTAAATGTGGTATTTATTCAGAGATAACACCATTATTTACGCTTCTCTCCGGCTTCCACCATCTCAGCCTGAGGAGCACAGTTCAAGAGTCAGTAACATGTAAGAAGTCTCTGATCAACGGTTTAGAATAACAACAAACGCGTATATTAAAATCCCCCACAATTACAAAATGAGCAATTCAGAGCAATTCCAGCTGCAAAGTCTGGAAATTTTCAATAAATCCTTGGAATATAAAATACAAGTCCTGGAACTGGAAGAAGTTTTTGAGCAGGAAAGTTTTGTTTGCCATCAAAGAGCCTGATGCAGGACACCGTCCTTTTTCAGCGAATCAGTCACATAAATCCAAGATCAGCAAGTGAGCAAAAGGTTCTGTGTGTGTCTGAAAGAAGGAAAATAATGGTCCTGTATGGCTGGAATGAAGAAAGAAGAGCTTTCTGATGCAGCTGAGTTGGAGTTGGTTTATGAGGATAGAAGGTAAATAGCAGCAGAAGTAGCTGGAAATGAGGAAAAAGTGAAAATAGTTAAAAGGGTTGACGTGGTTTTACGTTTCTCTCCTGCTTCCCAATATCTCAGCCTGAGGAACACAGTTCAAGAGTCAATAACATGTAAGAAGTCTCTGACCAATGATTTAGAATCACAATTAACATGTACATTAAAGTCCCCCGCAATTACAAAACACTCAAAGTTAAGAGCAGTTACAGCCACAAAGTCTGAAAAGTCTCAAATAAAATCCTTGTTGAATTTTGGTGGGCGTTTAGACATTAAAAATCTGCGTTTCTGATTCGTGTTGATGCCACATCAACATTCATTATGCGGATTTTTGAACCGTCACTGCCCAGCGGCGTCCCGAGGCTCAGAAATGCACTATGTAAGTTTCCTATCCGGGATGAGGGATGAGCGAGTACACCACCATCTGTATCTGTAGCTGTTCTACCGTCTAAATGATCTGTATCTGTACACTGAGTGGGCGGGGCTTAAACTGGACGTGGGTGCGGTTTGAGCGGAACTGGGTGGGGCTTAAATTAGCACATTTTAAGACTGAAATTGATACAATGTGTGTGTAGGAGGCGGGCGCTGTGTGTAACTGGCCAATCACAGAGCGAGCAGACAGTCAGTTATCAAATAAGGATTCTCCTTCAGCACGAGCACAGATATGGATGAGTTTTACTCGTATCATTTCATACGCATCAAAAATGCTTTATCCGTACCAGATACTCGCCTGAAACGAGTATCCGGCTCATTCCTGTCCGGGGTGCAGCCGCGACGTTGCAGCCGGGACGTTGCAGCCGCGACGTTGCAGCCGCGACGTTGCAGCCGACTATTTGCTGCGCACCGCGACACGTTCTAGCAACCAGATATGAACCAGATATGAAACAGATCTGAACCAGATATGAACCAGATATGAAACAGATATGAACCAGATATGAACCAGATATGGGATTTATGGCTCTTTGAAATAAGCCGGATCTTGACGAGCCGTTCCTTCTGAAGAACCATTTCAAAGACTGGCTCGTTCTTAGTTTTTATTCATTATTTTTAGTTTTAGAATTTGATCAGCAGTAACTAATCTTTATCAAGTAGATAATTACTGGTAGCTTCAAGATTAATTTGGACCGGGATAATTGAAACTTACACACCCCATCACTATATACTCAGTTGGTGTGAAATATTCTGAATTATTGGTCATAATTTTCATTTAGTTTGTGTTTTATATGGTGACTCAATATCCTTGAACTTTGACCGTGAGATCATTATTTTGGATTTTTACTCACCAAAACAAAAACTAAGCTCGCTACATTTAACTTCAGTGCAAAACAACTTTACTCCAAATACTTTTACTCCCCAAAAAACTCAGACTATATAAGAATAACAGCTGATGAAAAGATATATGTAGCTATATAAAATCTACTATTTGGAATTTTTTATAAAAATTGCAAAAAAAATACAGAAATAAGTCAAATTTATAAATACAAATCGAGTAAATCTGAGCTATATCTTGTAAATGTCAGTGAAATTTTTGGAACACAGTTTCTGGAGCACTTTCTGCCCGTAGATGCGTTTGCATTAATAAAGTCAAATCTGATTTTAAATAAATGAATAAAATCAGACTCCCATGATGCACCCACGTCACATGAAGGCAGCACGGACAATCTGGACATAAAAATGAACGGCTCACTAATGAGATCTGATTCTTATTGTTCATTTAAAAGAGCCGGTCAGAAGAATCGGTTCGTTCGTGAAACGTCACGTCTCTAACATGAATACAGCGTGTTTTAAACGCGCATCATGTTGGATTCTGCAGAGAAATGCAAGGAGACATTACTGGAGGGAGAGACGAAGGGACAGAACTTACGAGCAAGCAAAGAAATCTGGGCCACTCTTAAAATAAGCAAAATGTCCTTGATAAGGTTTCTTGAAATGAGATGCACTGTCTTGAAACAAGATCTTATATCTCACTGAAATGTTTCTCTTTAGGTAATTTTTGTAATATTTTGAGTGTGATCAGATATTTTGACTAGAAATGAGAAAAATCGACTTGGTAAGATTTAAGTTTTTGCAGTGTTTAAAGATGGTTCGGAGTTTTAAGGGTTAAAGCCAGCATGTTTCCCTCCTGGTCTGTGATGCTGCTGACATGTCAGGTGTAGGGATGCACGATATTGGAATTTTGGCCGATATTCGATATGTCGATATTTTAAAACTCCTGTGGTCGATAACCAATATTGATACCGATTAAAGCTAAAACAAATAAGCAGTCATTGCAAATAGCAGTTTTATCATCTGTTTTTAACACTTTGAAAATAAGGGGTGGGAAAAAATATTGATACACTGAATATCACTATATTTTCATATGCCAATATCAAATCGATATTTAAGAACGTGGTGTCAATCTATTTTACTTAAAATCTTGCAACATTTCATCATTCAGTTACAAACTCTGGCGATATTTCGTGAATTCTTGCGAGGTTTTGTTAGTAAAATAGATAGATACCGCGTTTTTAAATGTCAATATAACAACATATAAAAATATCACAAAATTTTTGTGAATTCTCGTGAGATTTCATAACTGAACGATGAAATATTGCGAGATTTTATTTGTAAAATGATAAAGCCAGTGTTTTTAAATGACAATCTGATATCAGCACATGAAATTATCACAAAATCTTTGTGAATTCTCGTGAGATTTCGCAGCAGAATGATGAAACATCGCGAGATTTGCTTGTAAAATAGATGAAGCCAGTGTTTTTTAATGTCAGTGTATCAGTATCTGAAAATATCATGGAAGTCGCGTGAATTCTCGCGAGATTTCATAACAGAATGATTAAATATCGCAAGATTTCATTTGTAAAATAGATAAATCCCGTGTTTTTAAATGTCAATCTGATATCAGCATATGAAGATATCGCGGTATTTCAGTGTATCGATATTTTTCCTCACCCATGGACTTTAGAGGTTTTAAAGTCTGTAAAAAGAAGTTTTTGAAAAAGAAGAAGAAGGTTTTTTTTTATTTTACTTTAGAAACAGCGAGCTGATCGGTTAAATATCGGTTAAATATTAATCGGGGGGGGCTGATGTCTGATACTCTGTTTTAAGGCCGACATAGGCCGATACCGACAGGGGGCTGATTATGTCGTGCATCCCTAGTCAGGTGTTCTCAGGTGTGTCCATTCACCTGTGCTGCCCCGTAACCCCCCCTCTGCCCCCTCCTGCCTGTAGAGGCCATGTCGGCCGGCGACAGCCACGAGGAGGGTCGCCTGGTGTACCGCTACGGGGGGGAGCCAGTGGGAGCCTTTGTTCAGCCGAGTCTCCGCCCCCTCATGCCTTCCATCGCCCACGCCATGTTCCTTGATGTGACCCACGACAACGAGTGTCCCATCCAGGTGGGTGTCTGGGATCGGGGGGGGGGGGGGGACGCTGACAGTGGGGGCTGGTGTCTTCACGTCTTCCTGCTGGTGTCCAGGTCCGATCAGCGCTGGACTCTCTGCCCAGCTCCGCCATCGTCTCCATGGCCTGCTGCGCTTCCGGATCCACCAGAGGATACGATGAGCTGGTGCCGCATCAGGTCAGTCCCAGCACCCCGCGGCCCCCCAGCAGGTCCACGTTCAGATGCTCATGAATCCATGGTGTGTGTGTGTGGGAGCAGATCTCGGTGGTGAAGGAGGAGCGGTTTTATCCGAAGTGGAACCCCGCAGCGGCCGCCTCCTCCCCCGGGGAGGTGGGACCCCAGAGCGGGATCATCGGGGGGAAGCTGGCGCTGAACAAGCTGCACCAGGAGCTGGCGGCTCAGGGCTTCATCCAGGTCAGAGACGGCACGCTGCAACATCTCCAATCTTACCTCCCATCTGTCCGCATTTCCACTCAAAATGTCTCAGCAAAATACGACAAAATTACTGAGAGAAGCATTTCAGTGAGAACGGGGAACTTATTTCAAGAAATAATAATGATAATGCTTTTTATTTATAAAGCACTTTACATTTGTAAACAGATCTCAAAGTGCTACAGGAGAAAAGTTAAAAAAGATAACAGCACACAGTGTTTAAAGGTACAGTATGTAAAAAAATCAAAGGTCAATGGCAGAAAAATGTGATATATAATTCAAATCTGTGTTTCTATTGATGTGTAATCGCTGCTCTAGAACAGCTGTTATATGCTTATTTTCTTAGAATGAGTCATTTATATCTACTTGCTGGGGGGTGCACATATGGAGGCTGCCATATTTGTTCCACCATTTTTACTACGGTGTCCCTGAATGGACAAAACAATGTGTGTGAAGTCAGAACCCTCTGAACCTTAACACTGCTGTACAGCTTTGTTTAATGGGAGTTAGAGACTGTTTGGGATCAGTAATGTCTTAAACGACATTAAAGTAGTTCCTCGTCATACAGTCACAGCTGCACCTGAGACCTCTGATCCACTCACAGATGAAAACATGTATGTCTGGGTGAATTTTGGCCACTAATGGCCACCGTACATTCACTACAGTGCTGGAATATGAAGTCATTTAAAAGAAAACATCTTTTCTTGCAATACCCATCTTTACCACTAGATGTCAGTAAGTCTTACAGACTGTTTCTTGAAAGTGTTGATGACACGACCTTTAACTTCCAGTAACTTTGCTGTACAACAACACGCTAAGACGAAATCAGCAGTTCTGTGCAGTTAGAAGTTAATCAGACATGTATTTATGTAAATATCCCATGTTTAGGAGGCTCGGCTAAATGCTAACAGCTTTTCAGTCGTGAAACGAGCCGCCATGTTGTGTCGTCAGCAACTGTACAGAGTTTTGGTCCGCCCATTGACTTACATGTATAATCTAAGCCGTGGAAAACATGAAAGATGCTCCAGAACAGCTGGACTGGAATTGGTTTGTACTGGATCATCAGCCAGTTCAGAAAAGTGTGATAATGCTATTTTACAAGCTGGAACCGAAGTAGACCTGTAGCAGCTGCCAGTCTGTGTCCAGCCTCAGAGCCACTGGTTCAGATAAAAGCCTGCAAGACCACACCGAGGGAAGCAGAACTGTGAGGAGCGACCCGGAACAACACAAAACAGAACCAGAACTGTGAGGAGCGACCCGGAACAACACAAAGCAGAACCACAACTGTAAGAAGCGACCCGGAACAACACAAAGCAGAACCAGAACTGTGAGGAACGACCCAGAACAACACAAAGCAGAACCAGAACTGGAGGGAAAGACCCAGAACAACATGAAGCAGAACCAGAACTGTAAGGAGCGACCCAGAACAACATGAAGCAGAACCAGAACTGTAAGAAGCGACCCAGAACAACACAAAGCAGAACCAGAACTGTGAGGAGCGACCCGGAACAACACAAAGCAGAACCAGAACTGGAGGGAGCGACCCGGAACAACACAAAGCAGAACCAGAACTGGAGGGAGCGACCCAGAACAACATGAAGCAGAACCAGAACTGTAAGGAGCGACCCAGAACAACATGAAGCAGAACCAGAACTGTAAGGAGCGACCCAGAACAACACATAGCAGAACCAGAACTGCAAGGAGCGACCCGGAACAACACAAAGCAGAACCAGAACTGTATGGAGCGACCCGGAACAACACAAAGCAGAACCAGAACTGTGAGGAACGACCCAGAACAACACAAAGCAGAACCAGAACTGGAAGGAGCGACCCGGAACAACACAAAGCAGAACCAGAACTGGAAGGAGCGACCCAGAACAACACAAAGCAGAACCAGAACTGGAAGGAGCGACCCGGAACAACACGAAGCAGAACCAGAACTGGAAGGAGCGACCCGGAACAACACAAAGCAGAACCAGAACTGTGAGGAGCGACCCGGAACAACACAAAGCAGAACCAGAACTGGAAGGAGCGACCCGGAACAACACAAAGCAGAACCAGAACTGGAAGGAGCGACCCAGAACAACACAAAGCAGTACCAGAACTGGAAGGAGCGACCCAGAACAACACAAAGCAGAACCAGAACTGGAAGGAGCGACCCAGAACAACATAAAGCAGAACCAGAACTGGAAGGAGCGACCCGGAACAACACAAAGCAGAACCAGAACTGGAAGGAGCGACCCGGAACAATACAAAGCAGAACCAGAACTGGAAGGAGCGACCCGGAACAACACAAAGCAGAACCACAACTGTAAGGAGCGACCCGGAACAACACAAAGCAGAACCAGAACTGTGAGGAACGACCCAGAACAACACAAAGCAGAACCAGAACTGGAGGGAGCGACCCAGAACAACATGAAGCAGAACCAGAACTGTAAGGAGCGACCTTGAACATGAAGCAGAACCAGAACTGTAAGAAGCGACCCAGAACAACACAAAGCAGAACCAGAACTGTGAGGAGCGACCCGGAACAACACAAAGCAGAACCAGAACTGGAGGGAGCGACCCGGAA
>JALJCO010011762.1:0-11960 GCA_023101725.1 Atherinomorus stipes
TCAAAGGGAAAATATCCTGCTCCTGTGTGTTGTTGAGGTGTAACGGAGCCGGTTGTTGGTGGGAGTAAACAAACGGACGCAGTCGTAGTCCGGCAGACATTCGTGCCCCAGGTCATCTGCTGGAGCAGAGTCCGTCTCCTCTAAATGGAGATTCTTTAGCAACTGTCACTTAAACACACTGAAAACCTCAACAAATACATAATGATGGTTACTAAAATATAATCAAATTAATCAGATAAACAGGAACAGATTTTTTAAACGGTTTAAAGACTGTAGAAGATCTAAATGTGTGACACCAAGCATCTTGTACACATGATCTAAAAATGAAAACTAATCGAGAGGTGACTTAGGAAATAATTTTTTTTCAATGTTGTTTTCCACATTTTCATGTCTCTACATGTATCTGTGGCCTTCAGCATTAAAGCTGTGATAAATGTCGTATTCAGAGTGGCCTCCTCCTGCTGTGATCCATGTTTTTATCAGCAGAGTCGGGAGCATTCGCCTACTCCTACGTCACTTCCGGTTTGTTGCTGGGGGCGCTATTTTCACGGAGTGACAGGAATTTCCTGTCATTTTCTGTCAGGAAAGCCCCGTCGGTCGAGTATTTGTACATTTTTGCATTGACAATGTTCAGTGTGGACCTGATACACTACAAGGGCTTCTACATAGTTTAAAATGGAACATGCACTTTAACCCTCCTTGCCTCCAGTAGGGGCACCACTGGTGTATGAATGTGTGTGAATGTTCCGGTGGTGGTCGGAGGGGCCGTAGGCGCGAAATAGCTGCCACGATCCTGTCAGTCTGCCCTCAGGGCAGCTGTGGCTACATATGTAGCTTACCATCACCAAGTATGACTGAGCAGTGAAAAAATAGTGGATCTTCTGTGAGCGCTTTGAGTGCCTTGAAAAGCGCGATATAAATCTAATCCATCATAATTCTGTGCACACTTGTGCAAGTGTGAGCATGTGTGTGAGTTGTGGTGATGTGGGTGAGTGTCTGACTCCCAGTCTGATGTTTTGTCCCAGTCTGGTCCTGGAGACGTGTGTAGACCAGTAAAATATGTCCAAGGCATATGTCCAAGGTAAAATATGTCCAGACACACAAGAGAACTGGAGCAAAATTTCCCAACCAGCACCATTACTTTCATTTTTATACTTAAAGTAGTTTTTTAAACCAGTACTTTTATACTTTTACTTGAGTAAGAAGCTTGAGTTCATACTTCCACTTCTGTAAGTCTTTTTAATTCCTTGTATCTATACTTCTGCTTAAGTAAGGAATGTAAATACTTTTGACACCTCTGCCAGTTAGTAATGTTGTCATGTACTAGCATTAGGCTGCTGTTGTACTGTCAGTACGTGTATTTTCATGGTACTGGCGGTACCAGACATAGGATTGGTGTTGTTATGGCCACCGATTGATCAACCTCATCTGTCTTTCATTTCTCATGTTCATCCTCCTGTTCCATCCCTCTGTTCTGATTGGACTGGCACCAAACCAGCACCATCTCCTCCCCTCCCTCACCTGATCATGTTTCAGACACACCTGGAGCTGCTTCCTTGCAGCTACAAAAGAGCTCACAGATATTCAGTCAATGGCAACTGTTATGCCTGGAAACATTGTTTCGTTTGTAGTCTTTTGGTGACTTTAGTTGATCTTAGTTTGGGCTTCTTTAGTTTTGGTTTCCAGGAGTTTCTGTTGGTTAATGGTTGTAGTTGTTAGTAGTTTAGGTTTTGCTCTTGAGTTGTGTTGGTGTTTTACACTGGTAGTTTTGGAGTTGTGATAGCCAGACCTTGTTTTGGGTTTTTGTTACAGTTTGAAGTTTATTGGTGCTGCCCTTTTCTGTTTTTGGTTTGTAGAAATACTAGATTAGGTTTGTGTTGATTTTCCCCATTTGGCTCTTTGTTAGTTTTGGCTTTGTCTGTCTTCTGACTTCATTTAGTTGAGCAGCATCTCTAACCCCATCTCCTTGTCAGGTTTTCAGTTTGCCAGTGTTTTTGTTTGCCTTAATTCACATTCTAAACAATAAAAGCATCTAACTCCACCATACCATCCTGAAACCAGTCCTTTTGTTTGCGTCTCTGATCCCTAGCTGAGCTGGGATGTAACAGGTGTCCATCTGCTAAGTGAAACAGTTCAGTACAGGCTACAACGCCCCCAGATGGCAGGGGGATTACATGGAGCTCACTGCTTGGCCTGACTCCACCTGGCACCGTTACCGGCCATTACAGCCTAGGTCACTAGTCTGCAGCAGCAGCCGAACTGGAAGCTGAGAGGGCCTGTTTCCCACATGCTCCCATCACCAAGGTGGAAGGTTTTACTGAGTGGGATGTTACGCCCACTTCACCACTGGACTCTCATTCATTCTCTGCCATCAAGGTCTGCCTGCACAGCATGTCGGACGACGGCCATGCTCACCCCCATCGGAGGACCAGTGGACGGCTTGTTTTCCCCACCAGTGTGCCTTCCAAGCCTCAGCTGCAGCAAACACATCACACAATTAGTTTATGGTTGCCTATATCTAAGGCTACGTTCACACTGATGGTCTCAGTGCTCAATTCCGATTTTTTGTCAGAGCCGATCTTTTGTGTGGGTGTTCACATTACATTTCTAAATGTGGCCTGTCCACCGACTGCAATATGAACAGCTCACGCTTCTGAAGTGACACGCATGCTCAGTTGAACACGAATGACATCACGCACGTAGCGGTGGTCACAGAAACCAATGCAAACAAACATAGAGTGGATGCATTTCACACACTTTTTCTCTTCTGGCCTCATCCACTGAGGTTGTGCATGCGTGCCTCCACCGCACGTGCACAACATCTCACTCACGTTCACACACTGAGGTGCCCGAACCACAAAAAAGTTTCCCACAATTAGCTTCCAGGTTGATGTTCAATCAGAGCCAGAAAAATATGATTCAACTGTTCAGTCCATTGTTTACATCCCGGCTACATTTACACTGTCAGGTCTTGATGCCCAGATTGGATTTGATGCCTAAATTTTAATAATGTGTGGTTACACTTATCTTATAATGTGACCCATATTGGATTTCTCGCGATGACACTATCCTATCATTTGAAACACCCTGCATGCGTACCTAGTGTTTACAAAACTGTAGGCTACCCGTATCAAGCACTTGCATACAAACAGACAAGAGGATACATACCAGACCCCACTGAGCATTTTTTTGGTCTAAAAGACGTCAAATAGACGTCAAATGGCCTTAGACGTCTCGGGTAAAATCGGTCTACCAGCGGTCTAAAAGTGAAAGTTTTTTAGTTTAGACTAGAGGAATAATAGATGTCTAAAAGACGACTACGTTTATACACCTCGTCTGGTCTTATACGTTTAAATAATGGCTAATATACGTCCATTTATAGATGTCCAAATTTAGACTTGACGTATTTTATACCAAATTTAAATCCCATTAAATCCAGCCATTACAATCTCGTATTCACAACAGACCTAGGCTATAGTAACGAAAATCAAAGTTGTCAAAATGTAATGTTAAGTGAGGTGATCCTAAAGGGACATTGTGTAACAATAGTATATCGCGAGCAACTCTCTCGTACTTTTCATGCTACGTTCGCGTGAAACTGGGCAGACGGACGACAGTCGCTGCATGTAAAGGCATAAACAAGCCTCTATGTAAAGACGTGGTCTGTCACTTACAGTGACATCAGTCCACATCTGATTTGTTGTCATGGTGAAGTCGTATTGTTTTCCCTGACCCATGTTTTACCGTCTTTCTCTCAGCTTCTGTGATTAAAATGACATCTGGTTTGTTACCGACGGATGTCTGCCCGACTGTACATGAACGCAGCATCAGTTTGACACTCAGTTCCCTCCTGACTGCACCCGCGGTGACTTTTCAAAGACATCACCTCGATCTGAGCTAAAAACTCTGGTGTCTCCGGTGAGTCTGTGGTTTCCTACTGTCACGCTACGGAACGTAAAAACATGGCGACACAACATGGTGGCTACCACCGAGCCGACCCGTTCGATGTATATATGAATGATACAAACGACAAATTCAGAGCTTAGAGGAGCACTTCAGTTTGTTGATGGGAGTGATTACTGATTAATGGAAAAACACTTTTGAACGAAATAATCAATTTTTGTGAATAGATAACATGATAACTTACACAATATCCCTTTAAAAAATGGGACCAAATTTAACCTGTGATCCTTACTTTGATGTTGTTCCAGGATGTTATGACAATTTATTTACATCGTGGATTTTTTCGGGACCCTTTTAATAAGTTTCAGTAAAACATAATTTGAGCCTTTCTACAGTCCACCAAAGTTCTGTACCTGAAGCCAAGACCTGTTGTTGGCTCTGACACCTGCAGAGAGAGGCAGTGGTTATCTGCTCTCTTGGTGGCTCCCTTCTCAGATTCCAAGGAGACAGCAGCTCAGCTGTACTGCGTCACCTATTAAGCCCTATACATCGCCATCACCTTTAGATCCAGAGTGATCATGCTGGAGGGATTTTATCCTCATCTTCACATACAGGGGAGGATGGATGTCCTCACCTGCTCTGCTCAGTGCACGCACTGTGATGTTACAGTATGTTGCTGGCACGGCTGCATGCCGACACTCTCAGCATCTGTACGTTGCAGAGAGAGCTCTCCCGGTCTCCCTCTGTCTGCTCAGCGCCTTCATGCTGGTTGTCTGAGTCTTTCCCAGGCTTATGTGTCCTCTGGTTTGGATCCTCCAGAAAGTGTCAGAGCTCATTCCTACAGAGGGATTTCACCCTCTACAGCCTTGCATGGACAGATGGCATGGAGGACCTCTGCTTTGCAGCTGCATGGTCCTCTCCATGCTCTTTTTCCCTTTTAATCTACAGATGTTTCCAGTTCCTCTGTGAACCACTGTCCTGAGTCTTTATCAGAATGGTGGATGTGCTTCTCCTGCCTGCTGCCATTGAAGAGTTTTTTCTCCATTCTGCTCCCATTCAGACTGTTACTGTTAGTAACCTTCATCATGGTTTCTTGCAGCAGTAGGTTTCATTGCTCCAGCCTCACCCTGACCCAGAGTTCTCTCTCTGCTATTCATGTGCAGGGTTGTTATGCTGATTCAATGCGCATGCTGCTGCAGCTAGACTTGGAAATTTTGGGGGTTACGGCAGCATAGCTGTGTTTATGCTTGTGGTACTGAACGGACCCAGTGAGGCGTAGACTACATCCTGCTACGCCTTTAAACCTACGAGCGATAGCCTTAAAGGGCGAAGCCTATACGAAATAGAACGTTGGTTACGTACTGTAACCCCAGATTCTATCACTACAGGCACAGCTCTTTAAGTAGTGGCCTCACTGGCTCCTAAAACGGCTGAGGAACAAGCTGTTTGCTGGGAGCCGTTTATCCGGTCTCATCCCCTTTTGTACAAAGGCCAATGTGCGGCCCACACAGCAGGTGGATGTGGACTAAAGTTTTCAGTGATGCGCATGTGCGTGAGGAATAAACCCACTAGTGATAGCCTTAAAGGGTTGCACCTATACTCATAGAATCTGGGGTTAATATGGACTATTTCCTCTACATTCATTTAGGAGCGACAGGCCACCATTAATAAATCTCAGCTGCCATCCTGCATGTGCTGCATCCTAAAAAGCCTCGTCTGCACTATGGTTTTGTTTCAGCACCGTCACCTCACGGTGGAGAATGTTGGATATTGCCACATCTCTGTATGTTGTTAGTACTGTATGTGAGCTGTGGAGTCAAAAGAAACTGCAGTGCAAACGAAATGAGGCGCGCATGCGCCTGATGTGAATCTGCCAAAGGCTTTGAAGATAACTTTATAAATGGTATTCTTGGAGGGTGATTCATCACCACCATGTCCATGAATCAATACAATCTAGCCTAAAACTGCTTTTATTCCAGTGGGTGTGCTGACACGTGTGTTCCTTTATCTTTTGTCTTATAATTTCCTGGTGCATTTGCTAAAAATTTATCTATCATTTATATAAAAAATGATTATATCTTTGGCTGGTGGCATTTTCAATGCTGATGAAAAGCACTGCACAATGTTGTTTCTTCCAAACACATGAAGGCTTCATGCCCTTTCTTCTGGCCCAGGCCTGTGATCCTGTGGTTTCAGGGTAGTTTACCTAACCAGTTCTTTGTGTAGATAACTGGCTGGATTCCAGACACCTGTATGCAGATGAGCCTGCTCAGGATTGGTGGCTTACATTTTCACCCACAAGGCAGGATGGATCCATGTTGTTCACACCAAATTCTGAGCCTACCATCCGAATTTCATAGCAGAAATGGAGACTATCAGACAAGGCAACATTTCTCCATCTTCTATTGTCCAATGTTGGTGAGTCTGTGTGAATTGTAGCCTCAGTTTCCTGTTCTTTGCTGACAGTAGTGGCACCCGGTGTGGTCTTCTGCTGCTGTAGCCCATCTGCTTCCAGGTTGGATGTGTTGTGCATTCAGAGATGCTCTTCTGCATACTTTGGTTGTAACAAGTGTTTATTTGAATTACTGTTGCCTTTCTATCAGCTGGAACCAGTCTGGCCATTCTCCTCTGACCCTCTGGCATCAACAAGGCATTTGTGCCCACAGAACTGCTGCTTACTGGATATTTTCTCTTTTTTGGGACTATTCTCTGTAAACCCTAGAGATGGTTGTGGGTGAAAATCCCAGTAGATCAGCAGTCTCTGAAATACTCAGACCAGCCCTTCTGGCACCAACAACCATACCACGTTCAAAGTCCCTTAAATCACCTTTCTTCCTCATTCTGATGCTGGTTTGAACTGCAGCAGATCGTCTTGACCATGCCTACATGCCTAAATGCATTGAGTTGCTGCCATGTGATTGGCTGATTAGAAATTTATGTTAACGAGTAGTTGGTCAGGTGTATCTAATAAAATGGCAGGTGTGTGTGTGTGGATGCATGCATGTGCATGTGTGTGTATTTGTGTGTGTGTATACACAGTACATATAATCTTAATATTTGGTAGGTATGTTTGATATAGGCTTTTTTTTTACCGATATCCAATATACTGATATTGTCCAACTCTTAAATTCTGATAACCGATATCAACCGATACAGATATATGCAGAGAACTGTGAGGTTGTATCTCTCATATTATTCTGCTCCAAGAGCAAAGATCCCAAAATATCCTTTACTCAGTCAGAGGAGTTCATTTTGGATATCTGGGTGCCAGATATCAGATACTAGCAGGTATTAGCCAATATGTGGCTAATTCTAATGTTTATGACAACTTGATAACTTAACCAACAACTTAAAGCCAGACATATTATCAGCAGCTTCAAAGCAAGTCAGTCTGTAGCAGCAGCAGCTGCACCGTAGTCACATGACTCTGAAAGGAATGCTGGGATATGAAGTTCTTCCACAATAAAAGGGACTTTTCTACATGCTGGACAGCTGCTAATGGAACAAGATCTCGCGAGATTTAGTTGCTCCATAACAAAATAAAATCCTTGTGAGATTTTGTTATGGAGCAACAAAATCTCGCGAGATCTTAATACCGAAATCTCGCCAGATTTAATCTTATTCAAAATATCAGCCCAAAATACTGATATTTTCCAATGTCACATTTTAATGCCAATATCGGCCGATAATATCGGTAGGCAGACAATATCTGACATCCCTAATATTTAGTCTTATTCTCTCTTACAGAGTCGGGGCATGAAGATCCAGAAAAGAAAGGTCAGGTATTTGTTTTACAATGCAAAGAAATACTTGAAAAAACAATTGTCAGTCATATTAGTCCACATCAATTTTATGCCTATTATCATTATTTTCTTCTATTTCTATGGAATTAAGTCAAGATAATTAGAAATAATCATTTTTTAGAAACTATGGACTTTTGATTTGGTCAAGATCAAGAAAATAATCTACTGACCAACTTCTGGTTGTCTGTTAAAGTTCTGGCTTTGCCTTGTGGTTTTGGTGGATTTGACCTTTAAAGTCTTTAATTTAGCTGTAACTGTAAAACCTTTGTTTCTGTTTGTTCTTTCCACAAATCCATCCTTTATCTTTAACCAGAAGTGGATTATCTGCCCTCGACTCAGTCTACATCCCCACCTGACCAGGATGTAAAGAATGGTAAATAGCTTCTAACATCTGTTAATGAAGGAGTAAACTGTGTATTATTTACTGTTTTTAGAATTCTCTGCACAAACAGAAATCAAGTTTGGTGACTTAAATGCTAACCTGAGCTCCAGTTATATTATAATTAGATTATAATTACTTTAAATTGAACTTTTATTTATATTATTGTTTTTCACATTATTAATTTGAACTTTAGCTTAAGATATTTTGAAATTGTTATTGTCCAACATTATTTCTCTAGCAGGACTCATCAAAGACCAACTCACCATCGGTCTTTCTGTCGCCCTGGGGATTGCTGTCATTGCTGCCATTGTTATTGTTTACGTCAAGTGTAAGTCACAAATTTTCCTTTTTTATTTACACCAGATTCTTCAATTTGATTTCAATTTATTTATTCATATGATGAACCCCTTGAGATGGACCATCTCGTTTTCAAGGGGGTCCTCAATATTTTCCCCCAAAACTGTAGATTCTTCTACCTTTTCATATAGAGTTACACAGGACCACATCCTCATTCCTGATTACACTTAAAGATTATATAGAAATATCATGAAGTGTTAACAGATAAGTTCAACATAAGGGAGTTTTTAAATAAGAAATAAAAAGAGGAAGATTGATTATAATTGCAGAAAAACAAAACAAAACAAAAAATTAAGAGTTTTTAAGTGAAACCATGACAAACAACAACAAAGGAACCAAGTAAAACAAGTTTATAGCTCAGTTATGATTACATGTAGTTTAGTCAAAAACATAAAGTGAATTTTGTATTAAAATATTTAACTGGACAAATCTGATTCAGCAGAATAAGAAATGATCCCAGAACACAAAACTTTGTTTTCATACACACAGACATTAATTCAAAGTTATTTAATCACTAAGTAATCAGTGATCAATCAGTAGTCAAACCCCATGAACTGGAAAACTAGCCATCACTTAGTGGAAGCTAATGGGGATATGAATAATGAAAACAAATCAACGCATCAAACAGCTGAGCTCAGGTTTTTGAGAGTAACATAGATAATTTGGTGACCCGCTGTGACTTCATGCTGCAGACAGGAAGTTGTTTCTTATGTCTGTCAGACTGAACTGAGACGTTATTTTGTCTCAGAAGAAAATAATTTATTACCTATTAAATTCTTAATAAATTCAAACATGTCCGTCATTTATCAAATGATCGTATAATGAAAATCTGTACGTACAACTATTTCCGTGAAAGGCATTTATCAATTTGGACATGAGCGTAGGATATGATCAAATTGCACAACAGCTCTGAGATCAACTGGTTGGACTGGTGCGCCTAACTTTTTATCTGGGTGCACCAGCAAAAAGTTTAGGTGCGCACCATTTTTCCAGCATCACTGTCAGCAGCTCATTTTACTCCAGTTTCAGGATTTTCTTTTTGATCATTCATAGACATTGATGATCACTGAATTTACTGTGAAGAATAATGAGGTTTAGAAAACTGTTTGTCTTTAATGTTGTCAGTAGTATGGGACACCAAAATATTCATTATTAAATAAAGAAAAACAACATTATAAAATAAATTACATTTTGATGAATAACAAACAAATTTATAAAATAAAGTAGCCAGATCATCATTCAGCTTGCTACGATGCTGGACAGAACAGGTTAGAAAAAAAAAAAAAAGACAAAGTCCACAATATTACCGCTTTCCAGCGCAACTCTGAAAGGGGCTTTTAAATTACAAGAGAGAAGAAAGTTGGATGAAATAGTTTTGGAGAACTAGACACTCCCCATTACATTCAGTATAATAATAATGTTGCATTATCTGACAACGGTCGTCAGACTTTACGGCCACCTGCTGCTTGTGTGAAGTTGAAAATCAGATGAATTACTGCTTTGGTGTCAATGTAAATTCTATCACAAATGAGCTGTTGTAGAAATAACTGAAGACTTAAAGATCATAACATTGGTTGAAGTCCTGTAGAATCTCCCAAGGGATGCGAAAAATGCCATTTGTCAACATCACGTCTCTAACATGCTAACAGACTGACGAGTGTTGCATTATTTCATGTTTTAAACATGTTCACACTTTTCAGGCTTACTCTACAGGTAGAAGTTACAAATGACTACGTTTAACACTAATTTGTACACACTCACAAGAATGTTTGGATAAATATTAATATTTATTGCTAGGTTCAGTAAGTGTTGACATGGGCGCAGCCATCTTTAGTGGAACAACTGGAAGCTGGTGAGTCTACCCCGAGTTCCTGAGCAGGAACGATGCAACCAAGAAAAGGGTTAGGCACACTGGGCAAATTTTTGGCTGCACTCTGTAGCCCTGCTATGTGACGAAAACAAAGGAGTAAAAAGCTAATATTGTGGTGATAATTATACATGTAGTGATGAACAATCTGACTATAAAACAGAGATGTCTCTCCACACTTCACGGTCTCATGGGTTTCCTCAAACGGACTAGACTTGAACTATCTGGATTCTCCCAGCAGGGGGTCCAATAACTCTGCGCGGTCTCATGGTTGTTTTCTGAAACATTTTGAGGACGACACCGTCGTCATCACACGTGACGCAAGTAGAAGGAGATGGCAAAACTTCAGTCCAGCTAGTGGCGTCACCATCTGTTAGAGTGCGATGTCTGTCACTAATAGACAATCTATGCACATACATGCGTGGTAATTGACATTTGTGTAAATGTTCTTTGTTAAATGTTTAAATAAAGAATGGCCTCTCATCAGTGCAGCAGAGCATGCTGACCGAGAGAGCCAGCATGAAGGAGACTCCGGCGAGAGACAAACAACTGCTACTAGAGATCCAACACCCCACCCACCTCTTGCGTCAAATGTTCCATTCTGAAAACTGTTCTGGACTTTTGGAGGTGGTCGCATGGTGCAAAGAATACGGATCTAATCCCTTTCCTGGACTTGGGAACATTTTAATTTTGACAAAAGTCTCCATGTGACCCTACCCTCAAACACCAGTGATGGATTACCTGAAAATCCTCACCATGGAGGGTGCTTTCTGAAAAGTTTTTCAGTTTCACAAAAGTGCATTCACATGTGGACAAAGGTGCAGACACAGAAAAAGACCTGTGCTTTTTGAAAGTAACTGAGTGTGTGGCTGGGACCTTAGTGATAAACTGAACAATAATGTCTTTGTGTTTCTTATTTACAGTATGGAAACCGAGACAAACACACATCAAGCTGTGCCAGTCAATGATGGTAATAACATTGTATTCCTCTGTTTGTTTTCTTTTTATATAAAATATATAGATTTATGAAAAAAAAAAAAAAAAAAAAGGGGGGGGGGGGGGATATTTTGTTTCACTGTAAAAACTCAAATTCTTACCAAGTATACAGTATTTGTCTAGATTTGAGTCAAAATACTGTATCTCATTACACTCAATATGACACATGATCACCTTAAGAGAAACATTACAGTGAAATATAGGAACTTGTTTTTGCATCTTAAATATCTTGTTAGAGGAATAGTACATCCACAAAATGATGGGCCTTCATTTTGTACTCACTCTTCATGCTGAGCAAGACTCTGGAGCACTTTTTAATATGTCAAATGCAGTCGGGGGGTATCCAACTTTCATATAATGGAGTTACAATAATAATAATAATGTTCCGTAAAAGTCCATAAAAACTTGTAAATATTCCTCCATACTGCTCGTCTAATGTAATCCAAGTGTCCTGGGTGGGAAGCGTCTATAATTTACTGAAACCACATCATTTAGTATATTTTTATAGCCTAAACAGTAGAATATCGCAATTCCTATTTGTGCATTTGTGTGAGTTCAAGACACTATGGAAGCCATGGCAGACAAAATTGTGCGTTCTCTTTCTTTCTCATTCTTTCCTTCTTTAAATAGCCAACCCCTCTTTGTGTTTGAC